>OVAY01000935.1:0-40533 GCA_900406395.1 Kernera saxatilis
TGGTAGAAGGGGATCCATCACGCATTTTGGCGTCTTTTTACAGATTGATATCTATTCAGTAAATCCTCCATATCTTTTGAACCGTAACTCAGAACGGGTCCAAACCACCGCCAAAAGAAAGCTGACTCAATTTTCTATCCATCAGTATGAAATTTACTTATTGGGAGTTTACGTCAGGTCTCCGTCTTAGACGATCTTTCAGCCTACTTTTTCGTCACAATTTTCTCTTAAACGCGAGAAAACGAGGTGCAAAATCGCTTAAATATATCGACAGTTAAGCAAATTCATCTTTCCAATGTCTCATTACCCACTAATATAGTTGCAAATAGTTTTGGTGAGGTTGATTCAAGTGTTTACAAAATTTTAAAAAATCCATACATTTTGAAAGAAGGGGATCTATCACACATTTTGGCGTCTTTTGACAGATTGATATGTGTTCAGTAATTCTGTCACATCTTTTGAACTGTGATTCGAAATGGGACCAAACCACCGGCAAAAGAAAGCTGACTCAATTTCCTATGCAGAGGTATGAAATTCATTTTTTGAAAATATGCTTAAGGCCTCTATCTTAAACGATCTTCATGCTCTTTTTCGTCATAATGTTCTCTTAAACGCGAGAAAACGAGGTGTAAAATCGCTTAAATATGCCGACAGTTAAGCAAATTCATCTTTCCAATGTCTCATTACCCACTAATATAGTTGCAAATAGTTTTGGCAAAGTTGTTCAAGTTTTTACAAAATTTGAAAAAATCCAAATATTTTGGATAGAAGGCTATCCATCACACATTTTGGGATTTTTTGACAGATTGATATGTGTTCACTAAATCTGTCATATCTTTTGAACCGTGATTCGAAATGGTACTAAACCACCGCCAAAAGAAAGCTGACTCAATTTCGTATCCAGGGGTATGAAATTTAATTTTTTTAAATATGCTTAAGGTCGCCATCTTTAACGATTTTTTTAGCCTCATTTTCATCATAATTTTCTTTTAAACGCGAGAAAACGAGGTGTAAACTCGCTTAAATATGCCGACAGTTAAGCAAATTCATCTTTCCAATATCTCATTACCCACTAATATAGTTGCAACTAGTTTTGGTGAGGTTGATTCATGTGTTTACAAAATTTAAAAAATCCATACATTTTGAAAGAAGGGGATCCATCACATATTTTGGCGTCTTTTGATAGATTGATATGTGTTCACTAAATCCGTCATATCTTTTGAACCGTGATTCGAAATCGGACCAAACCACCGCCAAAAGAAAGCTGACTCAATTTCCTATCCAGAGGTATGAAATTTAATTTTTGAAAATATGCTTAAGGTTGCCATCTTTAACGATCTTTGTGGCTCATTTTCGTCATAATTTTCTCTTAAACGCGAGAAAACGAGGTGTAAACTCGCTTAAATATGCCGACAGTTAAGCAAAATCATCTTTCCAATGTCTCAGGAGATATCGCAATGCTGCATGGTCCGTGTGAACTACGACCTTGGAGCCCACAAGATATGATCTGAACTTCTCAAATGCAAAGACAATAGCAAGAAGCTCCTTCTCTGTGGTTGCATAGTTGCACTGTGCATCATCAAGTGTGCTGCTGGCATAATAGATCATATGAAGCTTCTTGTCTTTCCGCTGTCCCAAGACTGCTCCTACTGCGTAGTCACTGGCATCACACATTACCTCAAAACGTAATTCCCAGTCTGGTGGCTGCACAACAGGAGCGCTCACAAGAGCCCCCTTGAGTGCGAGAAATGCAGCCACGCAGTCATCATCAAATTTGAACTTCACCTCCTTGCACAAAAGTTGGGTGAGTGGTCTAGCAATCTTTGAGAAGTCTTTGATGAACCTCCTGTAGAACCAGGCATGACCAAGAAAACTGCGGATTCCTTTCACTGAATCTGGTGGTTGTAGACTGGTCATCACCTCAATCTTAGCCTTGTCTACCTCGATGCCCTTCTCTGAAACTCTGTGTCCCAAAACGATCCCATCTCTGATCATGAAATGACACTTATCCCAATTCAGAACCAGGTGCTTCTCCTCGCAATGCTGAAGTACCTTGCACAGATTAGAAAGACACACAGAAAAAGAAGAGCCATAGACAGAAAAATCATCCATAAACACTTCCATTATATCTTCAATAAGGTCAGTAAAAATCGACATCATGCATCGCTAGAAGGTTGCTGGAGCATTGCACAAGCCAAATGGCATTCTGCGGTACGCAAAAGTGCCATAAGGACATGTGAAGGTCGTCTTCTCCTGGTCATCTGGATGTATTGGGATCTGAAAGAAACCTAAGTAACCATCTAGAAAACAGTAGTAAGGATGGTTAGCCAATCTCTCAAGCATCTGATCAATAAAAGGAAGAGGAAAATGATCCTTGCGTGTTGCAGCATTCAATTTCCTGTAATCTATGCACATCCTATGACCTGTGACAGTTCTAGTTGGAATCAACTCATTTTTCTCATTCTTAACTACTGTCACACCGCCTTTCTTTGGCACAACATGGACCGGGCTCACCCAAGGACTATCAGAGATAGGATAGATGATTCCTGCCTCTAGAAGTTTCATTATCTCTTTCTTTACAACATCTTTTAGATTCTGATGTTCTATAGAAGTCATTGATTCATCTTCTAGATGTATCCTGTGCATGCAAAGATCTGGCGAAATTCTTGTAATGTCATCAAGAGAATAGCCTAGTGCTCTACGGTATTTCCTCAATTCACACATAAGCAAGGCAATCTCAACATTGTTCAGTCCAGCATTAATGATCACAGGATAGGTTGAGTTAGGACCAAGAAACGCGTACCTTAGCCCAATGGGAAGTGGTTTGAGCTCGATCTTAGGAGCTTTCAGCTCGCTCCATGGATCCAAAACCGGTGCAACTGTCTCTGCAGTAGGCGATTTCTCTGCAGCTTCATCAAGTGCGACAAAGGCGACCATCTTCCCAACACTGTCTCCAGCATCAAGCATCTTTGCAAACCCAGAATTGTCATCATTCAGAGACACTAGTTCATCCTCAGCTCGTGTCAATGCTATCTCCAGAGAATCATCCAGGAGAATCTCATCAGTGACACCTTCAGTAGCTTCAGCGATAGTGTCAACCCAGAAAACCTGTCCATCAATGGTGGGTTTCTTCATGACAGCTTCTACATTGAATTTCAGCACCAAATCCCCAAAGTGGAGATCGATCTTGCCCTTCTTCACATCAATAATGGCACCTGCTGTAGCTAGGAAAGGTCTGCCTAGGATTAGGGGATCCTTAGGCTCTTCGTCGAGCTCGAGAACTACAAAATCTGCAGGTACATAGCCATTCCCAATCTTGACTGGTAGACTCTCCAGAATACCCACAGGAATCCGCACAGAACGATCAGCAAGAACAAGAGTGATCTTGGTTGCCTTGTATTCAGTCATCCCCAACCGTTGAGCCACAGAGAAAGGCATAAGGTTGACATTGGACCCTAAATCGCAGAGAGAACGAGCAAAGGTGAGGTTTCCAATCTGCACAGACAACACAAAGCTCTCTGGATCGCCCAATTTCTCAGGCATCTGATTCTTAAGATGAGCACTACACTCCTTAGTGATAACCATCACTCTTTCTTCAAGGGTCATCTTGTTTGTCACCATGCTCTTCATGTACTTCCCAAGCGCTGAAACCATCTTCACAGCATCAACAAAAGGGAGCCGAACAGTAAGCTCACTCACAATCTCCTTGCACCTTGCATTTTTGAGTTCCTTCCTTGTTTCTTAGGAGGCAAAGGGTATGGAACCTTAGGAGTATAGACATGTGGAGGAAGTGTGTCGCTGGAGATATCTGCTGCGCGAGTTCCTGATGAACCTGCAACTGCTCCTGTGCTAGTCTCATCATCGTCCTCTAGGACCACTACCTCATCAACTCCCTTGTCCTTCTGCATAATTGGTGTCACTACTTTTCCATTTCTAGTAGTGATGGCGTTGATGAACTCCTAGTGTTTGGGATTGTGATCAACCTTCCCAGGAAGAACCCCAGTGGGTCGCTTCACAGCTTCTGCAGTCTGAGCTACTTGCGTAATGAGCCTCTTGACATGAGTGGATAGAGACTCAAATTTGTTGTTCAGGTCAGTGTACATGATGTCCATCTTCACATTCAAATCTTTTGTGCTCTGTTTCTGTCCTTCGAGAAGCTGCTGCATCATAGCTTCAAGTCTGCTTTCCTGAGGTGCTGTCACAATCTGTTGAGATTGATCCTGGTATCCAGCCTGGAAGTTTCCACTATTGAAATTTCCCTGATTCTGACCCTTATTCTGAAAACCCTTCTGAAAATGTTCTGGCCCGAATTCTGCACGAAGTTCTTCCCCTGATTCTGTGAAAAGTTATTCTGGCCCGGATTTTGCACGAACGTCTTACCCTGGAAAGCCTGTGGAAAATTGCCCGAATTTTGCACGAACGTTTTTGGTTGAAATTGCTGTCCCTGGCCAACTGTCTGCTGTGGGTAGACCTGATCTTGAGGATTTTCAATATTTGTACTTCTGTAGGAGAGATTTGGATGATTCCTGTAATTCTGGTTAAACCCTCTGTTCTGGAAGTTTCCCTGGCCAACTATGTAGTTCACCTCTTCTTGTTGCTCATCTGAACCTTCTACAGCGTACACCTCAGCATTCCCATCCTCAACGTCCTCACAGAAACTTACGTTTCGCTGTTGGCTTTTCAGGAGTTGAGCGAACATGTTTTTGATCTCAGAGAATTGTGCAAATTCAGAACTACCAGAAACACGTCCTGATCGGTCATACTCAGGGCAATGATTGTTGTTACTGGCAGCAAGATTGTCTATCAGAGTGTGTGCATCCTCAATGGTCTTTGTCATGAAATCTCCATTGCTGGCTGTATCCAATGAGAGCTGGAACTTCTGCTCAATACCCCTGTAAAAGGTGTTCAAAAAGTTGACTTGTGAGAACCCGTGGTGAGGACAGTCTCTGATGTACTCCTTGAAACGTTCCCATGCCTCGTGAAATGATTCCACAGGTCCCTGCTGGAAACTTGAGATCCTGTTCCTCAGGAGATTGGATTTGGACTTGGTGTAGAAATGACTGAGGAATGCCCCCTTGCACTCTTCCCAAGTGGTGATTGAGCCTGGTGGGAGAGACTTCAACCATCTAGAAGCCTTGTCAGCCAAGGAGAAGGGGAAGAGTCGACACTTCAGGTAATCAGGAAGAACTCCGTTGGATCGAGTGGTATTGCATATCTCCTCAAATGTATCAACATGATCCATTGGATGCTCCTGCGTCAAACCATGGAACTGATTCTGCTTCACCAAGCTGATGATCTACGGTTTGATCTCGTAGTCTTACCTCTGAATAGGCGGGGGACGGATAGGATTTCGTTCCACAAAGAAAGCATCAGGCGAATCGAATTCTCCCAGGGTAGGGTGTTGCTGCTGCTGCTGTCTCTGATGGGCGTATTGTTGCTGATAGAAAGCAGGTGGTGGTTGTTGTCTAGCATCGACAACACCTTGCCTGTTCTGTCCCACTGCAGCAGCTGCTGCACCTTGGAGGGGATCCTCTCCGGCATGGCCTGGAGGTGGTTGTGGAATTATCTTGCCTAGCTCGTCCACTTGGTGTTGTTGCACAAAAGGGGGTGGAAACTGCTATTCTCTGTTGTCAGCCATTTCAGTTTGTCTCAACCTCGCCTTTCTGTTTTCTCGCTCAAGTCTAGCTAATTCTCTGTTGTCGAGTGCAAGCAAATCGTCAGAGCCTTGGCTCCTTCTGGTCATGCACCTGAAACAGCAAAGATAAGGAGGATATAGCGCGTTAGTAAGCAAAAAGTAAAAATCTTAGACTAAACCCTAGTCCGAAATCTATTGGTAACGCAATTGGTCCCCGGCAACGGCGCCAAAAACTTGATAGCTCAGAGTTTTAAGCCTAAAATATCACTGCAAGTGCACAGCAAATAACAGTAGTATGTAGGGATCGAATCCACAGAGACCAAGTGTTACACAATAAATCTATGGGAATAAAGCAGAGTTAAGACAAATATGGTGATTGATTGTTTGGTAACACGAACTTAAACGAATGCAAATAATAAAAATGAGTTTGAACTATGAATTAAAAGCGTCAGGCATTAGGGATAATCGCAGGAAACGTGATCAATAGGCAAGGATAATTAAACAGAGAATGCAATGCAGCAACGTTCTTGAACTCAAACACTGGTTTAGACAAATCTCTTCCCAGAGTATTTGATCCCTATGCTTATGGACTAAGAATACTAACTCCCGTTGAATTCAAAAGACCTAAGCATGCAATAAGAATGAGTCTGATATGTTCACGAAACACCTTAACATCAACTCCCGTTGGCTAAGGATGTTCCGCTCATCTAAGTTCTTTCAGGTTATAAAATCAACTCCCGCAGTATTTTAACAACCTAATATCATGAACTAGGTGATCAATCAAGTTCAAGCACTAAGAACAACCTTAGACGAAGAAGCCTATGAATAATTCTCTGTCTAACAATCCTATCTATCAATTCATGAATCTTTTGAAACCCTAAAACCTAACTGGTGGATTACTCGCACATAGTGATAGAGAAAACACAGAGAGATGAAGAAAAATGCATAATTATATAAATCAAAAGCAAATAGGGTTCAGAAATCTTCTCCAAGAGTGCACAAAGTATGAGATTCGTCTCCCTTGAGCTTACAAAGATGAATAGCCAAAAGTCTTAGAAAAATAAAGCGTAATCTGAAAAGTTCCTAAAGAAAAGGTATTTATAGGTCTAAAACGGAAACGGGTCAAAATAAGGCGAAATGGGTCGAAACAGGAGATTTCGAACTTTTTCCTTTTTCTTGCGACGGGCGGATCGATCCATCCAGATCGGTCCCGAGGTCGGTCTGAATTTGCGGATGTTCTTGGGATCGATCCGTTGAGCGGGATCGATCGGTCTGGACCTGGATCGATCGGTTCTGAAGTGTATGGCCGATCACTGGTCGTCAAATGCACCGGTTTACTCCGTTTTGCTCTAGAAACACCTTGCTACCTGAAACAACTCTAAAACAACTAAAAAGACTCGATAAAACACGGAAAACCTTCCTAAAACAAGGGTTAAACACGGTAAAACCGCAATAACTCAGAAAGCTGACTCAATTTTCTATCCAGGGGTATGAAATTTAATTTTTGAAAACATGCTTAAGGTCTCCATCTTTAACGATCTTTCAGGTTCATTTTCGTCATAATTTTCTCTTAAACGCGAGAAAACGAGATGTCAAGTCGCTTAAATATGCCGACAGTTAAGCAAAATCCTCTTTCCAATGTCTCATTACCAACTAATATAGTTGCAAATAGTTTTAGTGAGGTTGATTCATGTGTTTACAAAATTTTAAAAAATCCATACATTTTGAAATAAGGAGATCCATCACACATTTTGGCGTCTTTTGACATGTTGATATGTGTTCAGTAAAGCCGTCATATCTTTTGAACCGTGATTCTAAATGGGACCAAACCACCGGCAAAAGAAAGCTGACTCAATTTTCTATCCAGAGGTATGAAATTCACTTTTTGAGAATATGCTTAAGGCCTCTATCTTAAAAGATCTTTCAAGCTCTTTTCATCATAATTTTCTCTTAAACGCGAGAAAACGAGGTGTAACGTCGCTTAAATATGCCGACAGTTAAGCAAAATCATCTTTCCAATGTCGCATTACCCACTAATATAGTTGCAAATAGTTTTGGTGAGGTTGATTCATGTGTTTACAAAATTTAAAAAATCCATACATTTTGAAAGAAGGGGATCCATCACACATTTTGGCGTCTTTTGACATGTTGATATGTATTCAGTAAATCCGTCATATCTTTTGAACCGTGATTCGAAATGGGACCAAACCACCGGCAAAAGAAAGCTGACTCAATTTCCTATCCAGAGGTATGAAATTTACTTTTTGAAAATATACTTAAGGCCTCCATCTTAAATGATCTTTCAGGCTCTTTTTCGTCATAATTTTCTCTTAAATGCGAGAAAACGAGGTGTAAAATCGCTTACATATGCCGACAGTTAAACAACATCACCTTTCCAATGTCTCATTACCTACTAATATAGTTGCAAATAGTTTTGGTGAGGTTGATTCATGTGTTTACAAAATTTAAAAAATCCATACATTTTGAAAGAAGGGGATCCATCACTCATTTTCGCGTACTTTGACAGATTGATCTGTGTTCAGTAAATCCGTCATATCTTTTGAACTGTGATTCGAAATGGGACGAAACAATCACCAAAAGAAAGCTGACTCAATTTCCTATCCAGAGGTATGAAATTCACTTTTTGAAAATATGCTTAATGCCTCCACCTTAAACGATCTTTCAGGCTCTTTTTCCTCATAATTTTCTCTTAAACGCGAGAAAACAAGGTGTAAAATCGCTTAAATATGCCGACAGTTAAGCAAATTCATCTTTCCAATGTCTCATTACCCACTAATATAGTTGCAAATAGTTTTCGTGAGATTGATTCAAGTGTTTACAAAATTTAAAAAATCCATACATTTTAAAAGAAGGGGATCCATCACACATTTTGGCGTCTTTTGATAGATTGATATGTATTTAGTAAATCCGTCATATCTTTTGAACCGTGATTCGAAATGGGACCAAACCACCGGCAAAAGAAAGCTGACTCAATTTCCTATCCAGAGATATGAAATTCACTTTTTTAAAATATGCTTAAGGCCTCCATCTTAAACGATATTTCAGGCACTTTTTCGTTATAATTTTCTCATAAACGCGAGAAAACGAGGTGTAAAATCGATAATATGCCGACAGTTAAGCAAAATCATCTTTCCAATGTCTTATTACCCACTAATATAGTTGCAAATAGTTTTGGTGAGGTTGATTAAAATTTTTACAAAATTTAAAAAAATCCAAATTTTTTGGATAGAAGGCTATCCATCACACATTTTCGGGTTTTTTGACAGATTGATATGTGTTCACTAAATCTGTCATATCTTTTGAATCGTGATTCGCAATGGGACTAAACCACTGCCAAAAGAAAGCTGACTCAATTTTCTATCCAGGGGTATAAAATTTAATTTTTGATAATATGCTTAAGGTCTCCATCTTTAACGATCTTTCAGGCTCATTTTCATCATAATTTTCTCTTCAACGCGAGAAAACGAGGTGTAATGTCGCTTAAATATGCCGACAGTTAAGCAAAATCATCATTCCAATGTCTCATTACCCACTAATATAGTTGCAACTAGTTTTAGTGAGGTTGATTCAAGTTTTTACAAAATTTGAAAAAATCCAAATATTTTGGATAGAAGGCTATCCATCACACATTTTGGGGTTTTTTTACAAATTGATACGTGTTTACTAATTCTGTCATATCTTTTGAACTGTGATTCGCAATGGAACTAAACCACCACCAAAAGAAAGCTGACCCAATTTTCTATCTAGAGGTATAAAATTCACTTTTTGAAAATATACTTAAGGAGTCCATCTTAAACGATCTTTCAGACTCTTTTTCATCATAATTTTCTCTTAAACGCGAGAAAACGAAGTGTAAAATCGCTTAAATATGCTGACAGTTAAGAAAAATCATCTTTCCAATGTCTTATTACCCACAAATATAGTTGCACATAGTTTTGGTGAGGTTGATTTAAGTTTTTATAAAATTTGAAAAAAATCCAAATATTTTAGATAGAAGGCTATTCATCACACATTTTGGGGTTTTTTGATAGATTGATATGTGTTCACTAAATCTGTCATATCTTTTGAACCGTGATTCGCAATCGGACTAAACCACTGCCAAAAGAAAGCTGACTCAATTTTATATCCAGGGGTATGAACTTCACTTTTTGAAAATATGATTAAGACCTCTATCTTAAACAATCTTTCAGGCTCTTTTTCGTCATAATTTTCTCTTAAACGCGAGAAAACAAGATGTAAAATCGCTTAAATATGCCGACAGTTTAACAAAATCATATTTCCAATGTCTCATTACCCACTAATATAGTTGCAAATAATTTTGGTGAGGTTGATTCAAGTGTTTACAAAATTGAAAACATCCATACATTTTGAAATAAGGGGATCCATAACACATTTTGGCGTCTTTTGACGGATTGATATGTGTTTAGTTTATCCGTCATATCTTTTGAACACTGATTCGATATGGGACTAAATCACCGCCAAAAGAATGCTGACTCAATTTCCTATCAAGGGGTATGAAATTCACTTTTTGAAAATATGCTTAAGGCTTCCATCTTAAACGATATTTCAGGCACTTTTTCGTCATAACTTTCTCATAAACGCGAGAAAACGAGGTGTAAAATCGCTTAATATGCCGACAGTTAAGCAAAATAATCTTTCCAATGTCTTATTACCCACTAATATAGTTGCAAATAGTTTTGGTGAGGGTCATTCAAGTGTTTACAAAATTGAAAACATCCATACATTTTGAAATAAGGGGATCCATCACACATTTTGGCGTCTTTTGACGGATTGATATGTGTTTAGTAAATCCGTCATATCTTTTGAACCGTGATTCGAAATGGGACCAAACCACCGGCAAAAGAAAGCTGACTCAATTTCCTATCCAGAAATCTGAAATTCACTTTTTGAAAATATGCTTAAGGCCTCCATCTTAAACGATATTTCAGGCACTTTTTCGTCATAATTTTCTCATAAACGCGAGAAAACGAGGTGTAAAATCGCTTAATATGCCGACAGTTAAGCAAAATCATCTTTCCAATGTCTTATTACCCACTAATATAGTTGCAAATAGTTTTGGTGAGGTTGATTCAAAATTTTACAAAATTTGAAAAAATCCAAATTTTTTGGATAGAAGGCTATCCATCACACATTTTTGGGTTTTTTGACAGATTGATATGTGTTCACTAAATCTGTCATATCTTTTGAATCGTGATTCGCAATGGGACTAAACCACCGGCAAAAGAAAGCTGACTCAATTTTATATCCAGGGGTATGAAATTTAATATTTGAAAATATGCTTAAGGTCTCCATCTTTAACGATCTTTCAGACTCATTTTCATCATAATTTTCTCTTCAACGCGAGAAAACGAGGTGTAAAGTCGCTTAAATATGCCGACAGTTTAACAAAATCATCTTTCCAATGGATTGATATGTGTTCAGTTTATCCGTCATAAGAAAAATCATCTTTCCAATGTCTTATTACACACTAATATAGTTGCAAATAGTTTTGGTAAGGTTTATCCAAGTTTTTACAAAATTTGAAAAAAATCTAAATTTTTTGGATAAAAGGCTATATCCATCACACATTTTGGGGTTTTTTGACAGATTGATATGTATTCACTAAATCTTCATATCTTTTGAACCGTGATTTGAAGTGGGACTAAAACACTGCCAAAAGAAAGCTGACTCAATTTCCTATCCATGGATATGAAATTTATTTTTTGAAAATATGCTTAAGGTCTCCATCTTTAATGATCTTTCAGGCTCATTTTCGTCATAATTTTCTGTTAAACGCGAGAAAACGTAGTGTAAAGTCGCTTAAATATGCCGACAATTTAACAAAATCATCTTTCCAGTGTCTCATTACCCACTAATATAGTTGCAAATAGTTTTGGTGAGGTTGATTCAAGTGTTTATAAAATTGAAAACATCCATACATTTTGAAATAAGGGGATCCATCACACATTTTGGCGTCTTTTGACGGATTGATATGTGTTCAGTTTATCCATCATATCTTTTGAACACTGATTCGAAATGGGACTAAACCACCGCCAAAAAAATGCTGACTCAATTTCCTATCCAGGGTTATGAAATTCACTTTTTGAAAATATGCTTAAGGCCTCCATCTTAAACAATTTTTCAGACTCTTTTTCGTCATTATTTTTTCTTAAACGCGAGAAAACGAGGTGTAAAATCGCTTAAATATGCCGACAGTTAAGAAAAATCATCTTTCCAATGTCTTATTACCCACTAATATAGTTGCAAATAGTTTTGGTGAGGTTGATCCAAGTTTTTACAAAATTTAAATAAATCTAAATGTCTTGGATAAAAGGCTATATCCATTACACATTTTGGGGTTTTTTGACAGATTGATATGTGTTCACTAAATCTGTCATATCTTTTTAACCGTGATTCGCAATGGGACTAAACCATCGCCAAAAGAAAGCTGCCTCAATTTTCTATTCAGGGGTATGAAATTTAATTTTTGAAAATATGCTTAAGGTCTCCATCTTTAACGATCTTTCAGGCTCATTTTCGTCATAATTTTCTCTTAAACGCGAGAAAACGAGGTGTAAAGTCGCTTAAATATGCCGACAGTTAAGAAAAATCATCTTTCCATTGTCTCATTACCCACTAATATAGGAGCAAATAGTTTTGGTGAGGTTGATTCAAGTGTTGACAAAATTGAAAACATCCATACATTTTGAAATAAGAGGATTCATCACACATTTTGGCGTCTTTTGACGGATTGATATGTGTTCAGTTTATCCGTCATATCTTTTGAACACTGATTCGAAATGGGACTAAATCACCGCCAAATAATGCTGACTCAATTTCCTATCCAGGGTTATGAAATTCACTTTTTGAAAATATGCTTAAGGCCTCCATCTTAAACAATCTTTCAGACTATTTTTCGTCATAATTTTCTCTTAAACGCGAGAAAACGAGGTGTAAAATCTCTTAAATATGCCGACAGTTAAGAAAAATCATCTTTCCAATGTCTCATTACCCACTAATATAGTTGCAAATAGTTTTGGTGAGGTTGATTCAATTTTTTACAAAATTTGAAAAAATCCAAATATTTGGATAGAAGGCTATCCATCACACATTTTGGAGTTTTTTGACAGATTGATATGTATTCACTAAATATGTCATATCTTTTGAACTGTGATTCGCAATGGGACTAAACCACCACCAAAAGAAAGCTGACTCAATTTTCTATCCAAGGGTATTAAATTTAATTTTTGAAAATATGCTTAAGGTTTCCATCTTTAACGATCTTTCATACTCATTTTCGTCATAATTTTCTCTTAAATGCGAGAAATCGAGGTGTAAAGTCGCTTACATATGCCGACAGTTAAGCAAAATCATCTTTCCAATGTCTCATTACCCACTAATATAGTTGCAAATAGTTTTGGTGAGGTTGATTTATGTGTTTACAAAATTTAAAAAATCCATACATGTTGAAAGAAGTGGATCCATCACACATTTTGGCGTCTTTTGACAGATTGATATGTGTTCAGTAAATCCGTCATATCTTTTGAACCGTGATTCAAAATGGGACCAAACCACCGCCAACAGAAAGCTGACTCAATTTCCTATCTAGAGGTATAAAATTCACTTTTTAAAAATATGATTAAGACCTCTATCTTAAACGATATTTTAGGCTCATTTTCGTTATAATTTTCTCTTAAACGCGAGAAAACGTGGTGTCAAGTCGCTTTAATATGCCGACAGTTAAGCAAAATTATCTTCCCAATGTCTCATTTGCCACTAATATAGCTGAAAATAGTTTTGGTGAGGTTGATTAAAGTTTTTACAAAATTTGAAAAAATCCATATTTTTTATATTTTTTGAATAGAAGGCTATCCATCACACATTTTAGGGTATTTTGACAGATTGATATGTGATCACAAAATCTTTCATATCTTCTGAACCGTTATTCGATATGGGACTAAACCACCGCCAAAATAAAGCTGCCTCAATTTTCTATCCAGGTGTATGAAATTCATTTTTTGAAAATATGCTTAAGGCCTCTATCTTAAACGATTATTCATGCTCTTTTTCGTCATAATTTTCTCTTAAACGCGAGAAAACGAAGAGTAAAATCGCTTAAATATGCCGACAGTTAAACAAAATCATCTTTCCAATGTCTCATTATCCACTAATATCGTTGCAAATAGTTTTGGTGAGGTTGACTCAAGTTTTTACAAAATTTGAAAAAATCCAAATATTTTGGATAGAAGGCTATCCATCACACATTTTGGGGTTTTTTTACAAATTGATACGTGTTCACTAAATCTGTCATATCTTTTGAACCGTGATTCGCAATAAGACTAAACTACCACCAAAAGAAAGCTGCCTCAATTTTCTATCTAGAGGTATTAAATTCAGTTTTTGAAAATATACTTAAGGAGTCCATCTTAAACGATCTTTCAGACTCTTTTTCATCATAATTTTCTCTTCAACGCGAGAAAACGAGGTCTAAAATCGCTTAAATATGCCGATAGTTAAGAAAAATCGTTTTTCCAATGTCTTTTTATCCACTAATATAGTTGCAAATAGTTTTGGTGAGGTTGATTCAAGTTTTTACAAAATTTGAAAAAATCCAAATTTTTTGGATATAAGGTTATCCATCACACATTTTGGGATTTTTTGATAGATTGATATGTGTTCACTCAATCTGCCATATCTTTTGAACCGTGATTCGAAATGGAACTAAACTATCGCCAAAAGAAAGCTGACTCAATTTCCTATCCAAAGGTATAAAATTCACTTTTTGAAAATATAATTAAGAGCTCAATTTTAAACGATCTTTCAAACTCTTTTTTGTCATAATTTTCTCTTAAACACGAGAAAACAAGGTGTGAAATCGCTTAAATATGCCGACAAATAAGCAAAAAGCGTCTTTCCAACGTCTTATTACCCACCAATATAGTTGCAAATAGTTTTGGTGAGGGTGATTCAAGTTTTTTCAGAATTTAAAAAAATCCATAAATTTTGATAGAAAAAGGATCCATCACACATTTTGGCGTCTTTTGACAGATTGATATGTGTTCAGTAAATCCGTCATATCTTTTTAACCGTGATTCGAAATGGGACTAAACGATCGCCAAAAGAAAGATGACTCAATTTTCTATCCAGAGGTATGAAATTCACTTTTTGGAAATATATCTAAGGCCTCCATCATAAACGATCTTTCAAACTCTTTTTGGTCATAATTTTTGCTTAAACGCGAGAAAATGAGGTGTAAAATCGCTTAAATATGCCGACAAATAAGCAAAATCATCTTTCCAATGTCTTATTACCCACTAATATAATTGCAAATACTTTTGGTGAGGTTGATTCAAGTTTTTACAAAATTTAAAAAATCCATAAATTTTGATATAAGGGGATCCATCACACATTTTGGCGTCTTTTGACAAATTGATATGTGTTTAGTAAATCTGTCATATCTTTTGAACCGTGATTCAAAATGGGACTAAACTACTGCCAAAAGAAAGCTGACTCAATTTTCTATCCAAGAGTATGAAACTCAATTTTTGGAAATATATCTAAGGCCTCCACCTTAAACGATTTTTCAGGCTCTTTTCCGTCATAATTTTCTCTTAAATGCGAGAAAACGAGGTGTAAATTGCTTAAATATGCCGATAAATAAGCGAAATCATATTTCCAATGTCTTATTACCCACTAATATAGTTTCAAATAGTTTTGTTGAGGTTGATTCAAGTTTTTACAAAATTTAAAAAATCCATAAGTTTTGATTGAAGGGGATCCATCACACATTTTGGCGTTTTTTTACAGATGGATATGTGTTTAGTAAATCCGTCATATCTTTTGAACCGTGATTCGAAATGGGACTAAACCACCGCTAAAAGAAAGGTGACTCAATTTTCTATCCATGGGTATCCTTAAGACCTCCATCTTAAACGATCTTTCAGCCTATTTTTTGTCATAATTATCTCTTAAACGCGAGAAAACGAGGTATAAAATCGCTTAAATATGCCGACAAATAAGCAAAATCATCTTTTCAATGTCTTATTACCCCGTGATTCGGAGTGAGATTAAACCACCGCGAAAAGAAAGCTGGCTCAATTTCCTATCCAGAGGTATGAAATCCACGTTTTTGAAATATCCTTAAGGCTCCATCTGAAACAATCTTTCAGTCGTTTTTCTCCTCACAATTTTTTTTTAAACGCGAGAAAACAAAATGTAAAATCACTTAAATATGCCGACAAATAAGAAAAAAATCATCTTTCCAATGTTTAATTATCAACTAATATACTTGCAAGTAGTTTTGGTGAGGTTGATTCAATTTTTTTGAGAAAAGAGGATCAAACACACATTTATGGTTTTTTGAGATATTGATATATTTGTCATATCTATTGAACCGTGATTCGGAATGAGACTAAACCACTGCCAAAAGAAAGATGACTATATTTCCTATGCAAGAGCATGAAATCCACTTTTTGAAAATATATTTAAGGCCTTTATCTGAAATGATCTTTCATTCTCTTTTTTCTTCATTATTTTTTTTTAAACGCGAGAAAACAAAGTATAAAATCTCTTAAATATGCCAAAAATAAGAAAAATTCATCTTTCCAATATATAATTATCCATTAATATATTTGTAAGTACTTTTGATGAGGTTGATTCAAGTTTTTTGAATTTTTGAAAAAATCCAATTTATTTTAATAAGGGGATCCATCACACATTTTGCGCTTTTTGACAGATTGATATGTTT
This sequence comes from Kernera saxatilis, assembly GCA_900406395.1. NCBI lineage: Eukaryota > Viridiplantae > Streptophyta > Magnoliopsida > Brassicales > Brassicaceae > Kernera > Kernera saxatilis. Next base: position 16,404 of record OVAY01000935.1, read on the forward strand.
TTAGTAAATCCGTCATATCTTTTGAATGGAGATTCGGAATGAGACTAAACCACCACCAAAAGAAAGATGATTCAATTTTTTATTTAGGGGTATGAAATTCACTTTTTGAAAATATATTTAATGCCTCTATCTGAAACGATCTTTTACTCACTGTTTTCTTCACAATGTCTTCTTAAACGCGAGAAAATAAGGTGTAAAATCGCTTAAATATACCGACAAATAAGCAAAAATCATATTTTCAATGTATAATTATCCACTAATATACTTGCAAATAGTTTAGGTGAGGTTGATTCAAATTTTTTGAAGTTTTGAAAAAATTCAAATTTTTTTAAAAAAAGGGATCAATCACACATTTATGAATTTTTGACAGATTGATATGTGTTTAGTAAATCTATCATATCTATTAAATCGTGATTCGGAATGAGACTAAACGACTGCCAAAAAAAAGATGACTCGATTTTCTATCCAGAGGTAGGAAATATACTTTTTGGAATTATACTTAAGGCCTCCATCTGAAACGATCTTTCCGTCTTTTTTTTTCTTCACAATTTTCTCTTAAACGCGAGAAAAGAAAGTATAAAATCGCTTAAATATACCGACAAATAAGAAAATTTCATTTTTCCAATGTATAAGTATCCATCAATATACTTGCAAGCACTTTTGGAGAGGTTGATTCAAGTTTTTTGAATTTTTGAAAAAATCCAAAATTTTTTATAGAAGGGAATCTATCACACATTTTGGGTTTTTTGACAGATTGATATGTGTTTAGTAAATCCGTCATATCTTTTGAACAAAGATTCCGAATGAGACTAAACCACCGCCAAAATAAAGATGACTCAATTTTCTATTTAGGGGTACGAAATCCACTTTTGGAAATATCTTTAAGGCAGCTATCTGAAACAAACTTTTAGTCTCTTTTTCTTCACAATTTCTTTTTAAACGCGAGAAAACAAAGTATAAAATCGCTTAAATATGCCGACAAATAAGCAAAAATCATTTTTTCAATGTATAATTATCCAGTAATATACTTGAAAGTAGTTTTAGTGAGGTCGATTCAAGTTTTTTGATGTTTTGAAAAAATCAAAATATTTTGATAGAAGGGGATCCATCACACATTTTGCGATTTTTTACTGATTGATATGTGTTTAGTAAATTTGTTATATCTTTTGAACCGTGATTCGGAATGAGACTATACCACCGCCTAAAGAAAGCTTACTCAATTTTTTGTCCAGCGGTATGAAATCCACTTTTTGGAAATATCCTTAAAATCTTCATTTTAAACGATCTTTTAGTCTTTTTCATAATCTTTTCTTAAACGCGAGAAAACAAGGTATAATATCGCTTAAATATACCCAAAAATAAACAAAAATCATATTTCCAATGTATAATTATCCACTAATATATTTGCAAGTATTTTTGGTGAGGTTGGTTCAAGTTTTTTTAATTTTTGAAAATATCCAAATTTTCTGAAAAAAAGGGATCCATCACACATTTTGGGTTTTTTGACATATTGATATGTGTTCAGTAAATCCGTCATATATTTGTCTGAATCAAACCTAAATGTCATATGGTCTTCTTGGTTTATCCAAACATCCATGTAGTCTTGGTCGCTCGTGTGACAACACTATAGAAACAGAGCCCATGTGAGTAAAATTATCATTAGTGAAAAACTAAATGTAATTGGTGACATGCAACTAAGACGAATTCATGGCACATAGATTGGGCGAATCACCATATCTTCTACTTATTAAAGCTCTTGGTTCTAAAAAAGACTAACCTAACATGAATTGATATCAGATCAAGAAGCGGAAACAAATTGCTTCATCTGCGTATCTGGTTTACATTTAAGTACTCATCATGAGACAAGCAACATTTACAACCTGTAGCATCAACAAAAAGGCTAAGTGACTTCTCAAACTATACCAATTGATTCTGTGTCTCCAACAAATTATTTGAACCAAAATCCGTAAAAGAATCAGAAGGCCACAAGAGTACTATTCAACCTATACCAATGACATATATTTCTGATCGGAACGAAGTGATTACAGAGGAGGAGAGGTTTGTAGCCGTTTCTATTGTTCGAAGAGAGTGAAAGGTTTAAAGAGTATATTTATAAGCTTCGTGGCCTGTTTTGTGATTAACGGTCTTATTACAAATTTCAAATTTTGTTAATCTCACTATTTGGTTAATAACTTAATATGGTGAGATTAAATGTTGCCGTTTGATTATTCGTATTAATTTTTTTTTACATGGAACTGAAGTTATTGAAAAAAAGATCACCCAAATTACGTTATTGATTACGAAGTATATGTACGTATATATTTCATTGCATTGTTATTATTCGACCTATGTAAATTTGATTTATCTTTAACATCTATAATTGGTTTGTATAAAACTATAATCTTATACATTATTATTTAGATTGAATATAATTTTTTTGCTACAGACGAATCAACTAACGGAATTTAACCACAAACGATTTTATAAGCAGAAGGAGAACCTAGAGATCTCATCTAGACTCTATACCGAGGTGTTTTATGAGGAGAAAATTAATCCATTCCAATTGATTCTCTTGTTTTTTTATGGAATAAAGTTTCCAACAGCTTAGATCGGCAACCACCTGTTATTTTAAAGCATGCAATAGGAGAAGCTCTAGCATGGGAGAAAGTGAAATTACTGGAAGAAGCCCTAGGATCATATCTTAGCCGTTTCAACCGGTTTTTTCGATTTCTCACGGATTAATTTGCTAGATTGATGGATCATAGAAGCCACGAGAGTTTGTTCTCAGGCCTAGGATGGTGTTTAGCCACTGCAAATAGGGTGCTTATTTTAATGGACGCCGACGAAGTTTAATTTCTCTTCACACGGAGTTGGAAACTTTGATTTGAGCGATGGATATGCAGGTGATGTAGAAGGAATTGGCCATCTCATTCCAGCCAAATTGTTCAAAATGAGTGAAGAGTCAGACTTGGAGGTTTGGCCTGCTTTCCACGTTACTCGCAGTGTTGTTAGTCAAATTTTTCTCTATTTCTTATATTTCATGCCGTCTGAATGGTAAAACAAATTTTTTTTTGGTTAAAATGGTAAAACAAATTGTTTGCCTTATAGTGTTTTTTTTTTTTTTTTTTTTAAACTNTTGCTAAACTGCCTTATAGTGAATTACTTCTCATTTTTGTAGATTTTACGTATGTAAACTCTGTTTCTCTGGTTTGGTTAACCAAACTTTTTGCTTGATCTAAATTTTAAAGTTATGAAAGTCGAATTCAGGACAAAAAGATTTACTCATTTGCCAAATCAAATTGCCATTAGACCACAAAGGAGAGAATCAATTAAAACACTCGTGTGTTTTACGAACACATCAATTTGATTTATTCTATTTATTAAATTCCTTTCAAAATACGAAAAGTGATTAATTTTTTAATCCGCCATGGAGCAAATCAATGAGAGCATCCATTTCATGTTTCTTGAGCGAGAAGCCAACCTCCACACCGCCACTTCCATCTCTACTCTCCGCCATTGAAATCGCTTCGCCTTGATCGATCGACACAACCACCACTCTCTCCGGTCTGCCCCACCCGAAATCCAACCCGTACACTCCAAACCGGGTCGACCCGGCAACAGACAGAACCTGTGCTCCTGGTGCAAGAGTCGCAAACGCCGCCAAAAGCTCCGGGATCTTCCACGCAACATTCTCATCCAATTCCTCAACCAATTCGCTCACCATTCTCGCAGCAGCCAAGAAACCTTCTTCGCCCATAAAAGTCTCCGCCTTTATCGCCATTTTAAACGAAGCCGAAACGCAGTTTCCGAAATAATTCGACGGGATTGGTGGATCCACGAGGCTTCGACAATCCACCGCGAACCCGTACCCGACTGGTCTATCCGGATCTCCGCCACGAGCTCTGACCAAACACGTTAACGCGTACGAGTAAATAACCACAAAAGTCGACAATCGAAGCTCCTTTGGTGAAGAGGAGGCAGAGGATTCTCTCTTGAGTCGCTCTCGAAGCGTTTGGATATCTTCTCGAGTGAGCTCGAGTGTGAATCGGACGACTTCGGAGCTAATCTCCGGCGACGGAAGAAGCTTTAAGCTCTTTGGATTGTCTGGTTCTTTACCGCCGGAGAACATTTTGAGTAGAGAGTGCCAAGCGTTTAAGACCTCTGTATCCAAATCTGTCGGACCTTTTATGACCGTACGATCGTAATTTGGGATTAGATCCTGCGGTAAGGAAGCGTTTGACGTTTCCTCTTGTTGTTTACATGTGTGGGCCCAGGATTTGAGAAAATTGGTTGTCGTTTTCCCATCTAAAACGGCATGGTGTGCGTTTACGCCGATACAAAACCCTTGGTTTGGGAAAAGCGTGACTTGAAACGATACGGCGGAGGCTGAGTCGTCGGTGACTCGTAACTCGGGCACCAATGGATACAACTCGGTGGTGGGGAACGGTTTGTTTCCGGTTAAACGTGAGAAATCAGCGTTTGACTCGGCGACAGTGAATGAAACGCCGTCGTTTGGGGAGTAAACGATGCTCGGTTTTTGATCGAGCGAGTCCCAGACGAGTTGGCCGGAAAGTGGGAGGTAGTGAGAGAGGGTTGAGGAGAGAGAGGATTTGAGATTGGGGACGATGACTGAGTCGAAGAAAGAGGGAGTTGCGTCGGTGAGTCGGTAGAAGATGACTCGTTCCACGGGGTGGAGTTTGTACCAGAGAACGTCGAAGAAGGTGAGAGGGAGAGTGAGTGACTCGGACGAGTCAGAAGGGGTGACTCGTGACACCTCGATTACGTTAAGTGATGAATCCATTTGCTTGTGGTGAGAGATACTGAATGGTGATGATAGATAGTTAGATACTATCGTATATATGAGAGATGATGTAGAGGAATCCAATTTTGTATTGACAAAAAAATAATAATAATAAAAATAACTAGATAATATAGCTATAAATATTGAAGTATGAATTTAGTACTGGTCAATGGTTTAACGATTTTCAAAATTCGTAGTAAATATTTTTCTATCTTTACCGAGTCAAAAAGAGAAACCTGAAAACAAGTCACCAACAAATTAAAAAAAAAAAATTCAAGTAACAAATTTTGAAAATAGAAAAATATTTACTACGAATTTAACTATCATAATTTTCAAAACCTAATTCTATTTTTCACAAAAATTTGATTATGAAAAAGTTTTATATAAATTCATCAACTATTTATCGGCTTCCACTGATAAATTTGAAATATTTTTTTATGTTCACGCACAACGTAAGATACTCATCTAATATTATGATATTCGATAAAAATGAAAAACTGTTTTTTTTTAAATAAACCATATTTTGATAGAATGCACATATTTTTAAAATAGGCAAAAAAAAAAAATTAAGTATAATACATACTTACTCCATTTTATAAAGATAGGGGTGTCAAAATAGATTAAACTTGATGGATCAACCTAACCCAAACTAAACCATTAATCTATTGAATTGAAAATATGGATACTAATGGATTATTGGGTTTAATGGGTTAATGGTTTTAATAGTTTGGGTTAAAATGGTTTGGGTTAAATAGGTTAATGGGTTATCCATAACCAAACTAACACAAATTTAATAACCTAAGCAAACATAATGTCTTAACCAAACATAACCAAATCAAAATGTCTTAACCGATTTTAAAAAATTAAATCTAACAAAGAGTGTCATTTTAAAATTTTATTTTTTGTTTCACAAAGATTATTGTTTTATATTTTCAAAGTATAAATATAAACAAAATCCAATTTTACTTCTATAATTTATATGTATTAATTAAATATAAAAAATTATGTAGTATAATATAATTTTTATTAAATTTTTGAATATGGGTGTAAAATACTAGAATTATAAGTTATTACCAAAATATATTATTAATTTATTAGTAAAGGTTTTTGTTCTTTTTAACCAAAAAAAAGGGGGTTTTTGTTCTAGGTTCGGATATTGAATCATCAATTAGTCATTGACCACTCAAATGATGATGTAAATTAGAATCGTCCTATGTTAGGTTAATGTGTTGCATTTATTGCGTTTTATAGCTATCCGCCTAATAAACATGTTATTAGTCATAGATTTGCTTGCTTTGTTTGTCGAATAGCATCAAAACATATGCATTCGATCAATAAACAACTTTTTGTACACATATTTATGTTTTGTATGGATCTCATCGAGTTGTTTTTTATGCTTAAGTTGAGCCACCTTAGTATATACATCAAATTTGGGATGTCTCTCATATTTAGATGTTAAAACGAGCCAATGAATTTTTAATTAAAATTTAAAATTATAGTTTTAATTTGTTTCTTGGTAGAATAGTCTGCTTAATTTACATCTCTACCGCCAATTTATTGTTCATACAGATGTCGTGTGATAGTTTGTGTGGGGGAAAAGGACCTATTTCGACATGAACTTTTGGTGCAGTGCGAAATCATTCACGAATAAATACACAGTACCTTTTTCAATCTCAACTATCAAAAATTTTAAATTATTTACCCAGATTTTATGAACTGAGCCAAAAACAACATTAACGTTAGTCAACCGTTAGTCAACTATTAAGTTGGCCGACTCATATGACATGTGTGCATTAAACTGATGAGGTGGCAGTCATTTTTATTCAAAAAATTCCAAAAAATTCTAAAAAATTCCAAAAAATTCCAAAACAATTCTAAAAAATTCTAATTTAAAATAAAAAAATATAAATCAAAATTTTAAAATTAGATTTAAAATTTATGATTAATAAATAAAAATGTATGTTATATTTGTGCGTAAAAATTAAGACATATATGATAAATATGAAAATTAATAAATCGACAAAAAAATACGAATGATATACATCAAAAAACATTTTCGTCAATGTGATGGCATATATCAGGCCAAAAAACCATAAACGAGCCTAATCTAACCAATTACAAACCCTGAGTCAACCCCAAAAATCTGAGACACATGAAAACCCATTAATACAACAAAATAGAACAAATTTAGACAGATGCATGCAATCTCTCACTAACAAACAAAATTTAGACATAGGCATGCAATTCACCATATTTTGAGCAATAAGAGATGTCTTTCTGTTTCTCTGTATTAAAATCAAACAAATTGGTATTCAAATCAATATACAGACAAATAGAAGGGCATCTCTCATTGCTCAAAATGTGGTGAATCAAGATCGTCTTCAGTCTTATGTAGCTATTGAACACTCTTTTTGGTTTGATAATATATTTGTTAATGAGAGATTGTATACTTCTGTCTAAGTTTGTTCTCTTTCACTGTATGAATGGGTTTTCATGTATCTCAGATTTTTGGATTTGATTCAGGGTTTATAATTGGCTGGACTGGACTCGTTTGGGTTTTTTTTTGCTTGATATATATTCCATTACATAAACGAAAAAAAAAAAAAGTTTGATGTATATCATTCGTATTTTTTTTGTTGATTTATTATTTTTTACATTTTATCATATATTTCTTAATTCTTACATCACAAATATAATATATTAATTTTTCTTTATTTATCATAATTTTAAATCTAATTTAAAATTTTTTTTTAATGTTTTAGATTTTTTTTATAATTTTTTGGAATTTTTTGAATCAAAATGACTGTCACCTCATCAGTTTAATGCATACATGTCATATGAGTTAATCAACTTAGCAGTTGACTAACTCTAATATTGGTTTTGGCTCAGATCAAAAAGTCTAGGTAGATAATTTAAATTTTTTTATCGTTGAGGTTGAAAAAGGCACTCTGTCTTTGTTCATGAATAATTTCGCACTGCGCGAAAAGTTCCGGTTGAAATAGGTCATTTTTCCAGTTTGTGTGTGTTATAGTTTTAATTTGTTATTCTCTTTTCATAACAAGAGAATAATATTTTGTTAGGTTTCAAATTTGGTTAAAAAAATGAAATTGATTGATGGAATTTAACAAAAAAAAATTTAAAATAAATGTTAAATTATATTCAAACAAAATTTTTTTTTTATATATTAAGTACAATGTTTTAAGAGCAGAAGAAAAAAAAGAAACTATAGTTAACTACTAACTATTCGCGAATCAAGTGATAAAAGCACCTTCAAAGTAAGGATCTTTAACTCGAATGGTGCTTATACGGTTTCGAACAGTCTTATCTATCATCATAATAATAAGACGCTGAATTGAGATGCTTGTTTTTTCATGTCTTTGACCATTACGTTATTTCCATATATGTGAGACTAATGCTTGAAATACATACCGTAAAAGAAACAGTAAAATCGTATTGCTAAATCGATGGTTACTAAAATCGATCCTATAAGAAACAGTAAAAGGATTGACTTAATTTGTTGGATCTTTAATTAGTTCCTCTCTCACCACATCGTTGTCTACTTAAGTCACCAACCCAACTTTTTGTTCTGTGAAAATGGAAATTTACATGCCCAACTATCAACGTTTCATAAAATGTTGGACTTTGAATATTGAAATGACAGTTGTTCCAATCACGTGAAATGACCATATTAAAGTTTGGTAAATGCATAGATATATATATGCATACACGTGCGTTCGATACGAATTATTCTCTCTTTTGTTTTTGATAAACGGCTAATGTTAGCTTAAAATGGATCCACCAAAATAAAACTTGGGGAGTGATATTTTGAGTCTATTATTAACTATTTCAGTTTACTTTAGTACATAATTTATTTATTTTTTTGAAAAGGAACTTTAGTACATAAATTTTGTTCCGACGCATATGGATTACCTACAATTCTACATAAGAACTCGATTGAAAAATTAAATCTTATTATTGTATTATATATGTATAAAAGATATGGAGTATTATTGTCTTAACTCTTAAGATAGCGTGTCAGAAATAATATGGAGTTGTATTTTTAGTTTCGGACGTAAAGACCTTGACGCAATAGAAATTGAATGGTAGAGGATCATCGAAGAAAGTAGAGTTCATATCACATTTGGATTCTACGAATGTCTTCCCTTTTTCTGACAATTTATCCATTATTGTCAGATATTAGAATTTGGAACCAACTAGAACTTGGAATAATATTAGCAGATATTATTTACGCATTTTATTTTTAAATAACATTTGTTGTTAAATATATTTTTAAATAACTTAAGTTACAATTTTCAGCAATTAAATATTTACTTTAATATTGTTTCGTGTTGGTATCTCTAATTCTAACGATTCATAAACCCTTATTGAAAACGAGAGAAAAATTGTAAAAGAAAAAGAGAAAAAGAAAAATAAGTGTACGTATGGAAATTTTTTTTTTTTTTCCATTTTCCATTTAAAATAAGTGTAACGTATGAAAAATTAGTGTAACGTATGGAAAAATAAGTGTAACGTATGGAAAATTTGGTTTATTTCTTCTTCCATTTAAACTTTTTAGATTCGATGAACATTCAATTTTGTAGGATGAAAATTTGTCTTTTTCGATGTCAAAAAAAAAAAAAATTGTCTTTTTCCTCCTTTTTCTTTCTTTCTTTCTAAAAAGCATAAATATCCATCACTTCTTTTTTTTTTTGTTTTTTGTGTCAGCCGAATATCCATCACTTCAGTATCATTTTATCTGCTGTTTTGCTGTAAAATGCTGTAAAAATTTCGAATATTAGAGAAAATTATTCATAATAGCATATAAAAATACTAAAATTATTATAACAGCACATCCAAAAATCATTTTACTAAAATAACACATAAAAATTTGAAAAAGACATTTGAGCCAAAAAAATGTTCTGATATTTACTTTTCAATGCCATTTAGAATTAAAAATGGAGATAAAAAAAAAGGTTAAAATACATTTAAGTTAAAAATGAGAAAAGCAAAATCAGAAAAACCTAAAAAAAAAGTTTCTCTGGTTCCTCTCTCTCGTGCTACGAAGACGACGACGGAGTGATGAACCTACAGAGGTGAGCAAACAAGAAGGGTTAGAATTACGTCGGTGATTAACAGGTAATAGTTTAAGAATGCACTAATTATTTCGTTTTGAGTAAAGGGTGTGAAGTTGGGTTCTAACAATGGTGTCTAAAAATATTGTGGGTGAAATTTTGGGGTCGATTCGATGGACGGCGACTGTTATTGTTGTAAATCGACGGGAAGTTTCAGAAGGTGAGTTGATTTTGACGTTGATTGGAGTCTATTGGTTGGGGTTTGTAGCGAATGTCTGAAAAAGTGAAACCCTAATTTTTTTTTCGCGGAGGTTTAGGTGGAAGAAGTTAATGGCATTGTGGTTACCCATTTCAAGCGTTGGGTTTTGAATCTCGTGTTCTTTGTGGTTTGTACAAAAACAATTTTCAAAGGAGGTCTTAATAGTATAATTAGAGAGATAAAGGTTTATTGTTCGTTTATGCTTTGTTCTAATACCATTTTCTTAGGAAATTTATATACTTATTTTTTCTGATTCTGAGATTTTGTTTGGATACAGGGAGTTGTTGGAATGGAGGGTCCGAAAAGAGGAGAGACCTTAAGAAAATAATTGAAAAAGGGAAAAAGGAAGTGGTTCAAGAAGATGATAATGCTGGCTTCTCATTTCAGCTCGTTAACGTCTAAAATGTTTCCGGCGTCCACCTCTGATCACGCCTCTGTGGTTTCACTGAATCTCTTTGTTGCCCTTTTATGTGCTTGTACTGTGATTGGGCATCTTTTGGAGGAGAATCGATGGATGAACGAATCCATAACAGCTTTATTGATTGTAAGTTCACCTGCACTGTCCATTATTTGGGGTAGAATGGTAGCTAAAGATGTTAATGCACGAGGACTCACGAATAAGCTTTTACATTTTGGATTTAATAATATATCAATGTGTCATCTTTGTTGACATTTTAGCTTTGGAAGTTTCTACAACCAGATTGATCATTTGCTTCTTGTATTTGAGAATAGTTGCATACTTGTGGTCTTAGTGCTCCATTTGATAGATCTTTCGTTGTAGTAATGGGTTTGGTTTGGTTATAAAGGGAAAATGCATGATAGAGTAAAAAAATATCTGTGCCCGATGCATTACTACTGATTTGACTGTAGAATATGCTTTCATATATTAGCTTTGGAAGTATATGTACAGAATTTGAATTAAGGAAGCTAGTTTTCTTCAACTCGTGCCCGATGATGATGAAATGTTCTTGCAGCTCATCGACAAAGTTTGAGAGTGGAACCGGGTGGCCATCTTGTTACAAACCGATAGGAAACAATGCGAAGACAAAGGTAGACATCTCTATCATCTTCATGGCTAGAAGTTTTATGTGCTGTTTGTAACGCCCATCTTGGTCATGTCTTCGATGACGGTCCACGCCCAACAGGAAAACGATATTGTCTCAACAGGTTTGTTATGATTACTCCTTAAACTCAATTTACAAAGAATTACCAATACTAACCTATATTTTCCTTTCATTTAATCAAAGAAAGTTTTTGTCTCGGTTCGAGTTTTCTAATGTGGAAGTTCATGTTTTTGTGCTTCTTTTGTGGTAGCGCTGCCCGATACGTGACCAAGGCGGAGAGTGTGATCTTCATGATCAGTTAATGGTTTTTGTATATGACCGAGGCCGTTTCACTGAGATGAAAAGATATGTGGTTGATAAAAACCTCGGTCCCCTTGTGAAGACTGTTATGACGCGGTGTATCCAATGTACAAGGTTACTAAGATAGCTTTTAAGTGTGATAGTTTAGTTAGTGTGATATATAGGCTATCCTATTGATTAGATTATTTTTTACTAATGTCTTTGTAGGTGTGTACGATTTGCGAAGTTGATGGGGTTCAGGATCTTGGCATGCTAGGTGGTGGTAGTGGAGAAGAAATTGGAATGTAATTGAAGATCAAATGTAATTGAAATTGGAATGTAAATGAAGAAAGCCATATGTCAAATTTTCCTTTATTGATATGTAATTGAAGATCAAATTTTCCTCTATGCCCGTGTAGTTATGGTAACTTAATGTAATCGATCTATGTACTAAAAAAACAAGTTACACAAGCCTTATCCCACGATTATATTAAGGATTTTAAGGGATGCAAATCCAAAACAAAAACACTACCAATTTAAGGTTCGTACATAACCATTACATGAAACATAATAATAAAGTTTACGCCAAACTCTTGTTCTTAAGCAGGACCAATTGTGTCCTACAAGATGACATTTTGTACAAGTGTAAATTTTTTCTTTAAGCCCTCCCTTCGCACCATAACACTCAACCGAGTTTCACATAACCTTCGATTTAAACCATAATCTTCATACACCATTCTCATCAATGCTTCAAATTAGGTTTTAGCATTCGCATTAATAATCTTACACCCTCCTCTATCATCAACCACAAAAGCCTACCACCCACTTACTCTCAAATTTTCATTTCCCGCTCACTATAAGAATCTCATGCATTTTATACAAGGAATATGATTTCGATGGATGCATCTCTTGAAAATCGCTTTCGTTTCGAGATTTCTCTAAAAAATTACAATCGCTTTTAGCCGCCAATGAATGACCTAAATTACAATCGCTTTTAGCTCACTAAAAGTCTATCAATATCTAAAATCTCTATCACTATGTAAATTTACTCTACCCCATAAATCTATCGTCGTCAATTACTCTATCGTCCATTTATAACTCTATTACAATTGCTTACAACTCTGTCCATTAAAACTATCATAAACGCATAACTCTATCAGATAAATCTACCACTTTGTAAACTCTACCATCATTTAGCCGGTATACTTTCTGTTCCCGCCCAACATTTCCCGCCAGAACTCGCTAGAGTTTTGAGAAAAGCGGTCACCTTTTTGCTGACATGGCAAACTTCAATAATGGCATGACCGTGATTTGTTTTTTGGTATCAAGAGCCTTGAGGGGTATTTTCGCCTTAATCCCTTTTAGTAATTTCGATCATTTTTACATCAGTTTTGTCATTTTGTTTGGTTTACATGCTGTTTTAGTAACTCTCCCATAATATTATTCAATACGTCTGTTATCAACAATCATAACCGTTTTTTTAACCGTTTTTAAAATTCGTTTATTAGACTGCAAAAATCAATAACGACTGAATAAAATATAAATATAACAGATATAAAAAAAAAAATCAAATTTTTTTAAAACCATAAAATTGAATAGTATTTTAATTAATTAAAATAGAAATAAATAAATAAATCGCTGCATCAAATCACAAGAATGGTTCCCCACAAAGTCTATTTATCGATACTGGATAAGATGAAAAAAAAAAGAACTTAAAATTACGTTAGCTTCACTCTCATCTTCAATAATACAAAACTAGACGACAAAAACACATTAATGTCCAGTGACCTTTTGTTCTTACTCATGTGAATGGAATGTCCTAATTTATTTTTCTTTTTTTATTAATCCCAATGGAATATTTCATTACTATTTTATAATACAAACCATTATTTTCAGTCACAGAACCTTCCAGTTCAGATAGAAAGTTTTCAGTTTCATAGACAGTCCTATGATTTCTTCTTTAGTTGTTGTCAGAAGAATAATATGATCTCACAAGTTGGTTACAGAGGAAGAACTTTGAAGCTGCCTCTTGACAAGATTAGTGTAGATTCCATTAAAGCTAAGAAGCTCATCATGTGTGCCTTTCTCAGCCACTTGACCATCTGATATAACCGCCACACAATCTGCTGTCTTAACCGTTGATAACCTATGAGCTATCACCAACACCGTTCTTCCCGCCATCAACGAGTCCATCGCATCCTACAAAACAGATTCAGAACATTAGGATATTCCAAAGTCTTTTGAGTTTTGATTCCAAAGTCTCTGTTTTTATTACCTGAACAAGATATTCGCTCTCAGCGTCGAGTGCACTTGTTGCTTCATCAAGGAGCAAAACTCTCGGGTTTGTGAGAAGCGCCCTTGCGATTGCAATCCTTTGTTTCTGTCCTCCTGAGAGCCGTAATCCGCGTTCTCCAACAACGGTTTTATATTTTTCCGGGAATGTTTCTATGAACTCGTGCGCATTCGCCATTTTCTGCCAAAACATCTCATTTTGATTCCGATCATCAATAAGCACAACAAAAATGGAGAAAGAAAGATATTTGGGATGTGCTTACAGCTGCATTTTCTATATCTGAGAGACTAGCTTCACCGTCAAATCCATACGCGATGTTCTCTTCCACTGAACAGTTGAAAAGAATCGGTTCTTGGCTTACAATGCTGATCTGAAAAGAATCTGGAGAGATTCAAGATTCGGGTTCTACCAAATATATATATAGACATGAATGATTCAAGAAACAGAGTATTTTACCTGTTTGTGAAGGTATTGATGGGATATCTCCATCAAAGAAACTCCGTTAAGCAGAATCTTTCCCTTGAGAGGATCGTAGAATCTCTCTATCAAATTGGCTATTGTCGTCTGCAATATGGCAAATGCAAAAAAAAACACAAAACTGATTAAAACTGTAATTTCTTTCAATCTTTCATATTGAATACATATATTCTTGAAAAAACCAAACCAAACCAAAATCGAAACTGTATTAAAACCGAATCGAATGGTATATGGTATGAACTTACTTTTCCTCCACCACTTGGTCCTACAAGTGCGACTTTTGAACCTGGTGTCAACCTTAACGATATTCCCTGCAAATATCAGGTGTGTAAGTGATAGTAAAAATTGAAACAGATTCCAAAAAATTCTACATATAGTTATGGTTCAAGAATCTGCCATTTTTGTAACTCTGGAGTCAAGAAAATTACAAAAAAACAAACTTTATTTGTTCTACCAAACTTTAATCATGCTATATGTGTTTATAAGCTGAAGAATAGATGTTTCTTCTGATAAAATTATGATCTAAACCGTAACAGAGGTTTCGTGTTACCTTGAGTATCATGTGACTAGGGCGAGAAGGATAAGCAAACCAAACATCATTTATTTCCACATCTCCATCAGGATTACTGCAAACCATAATCTTCCCAAGATATAAAAAACGAAGCTGTTCTTATGATATAGAAAACTAATTTTACAAATATGAGAAGAAATCTCACCCGACAGGACACTTATCCCCTGAACTTGGCATGCTAGAAACACGGTCCAAGATCTGAAAAACCCGTCTACTAGCGCCTGCAGCTTTCATTGCAGTTGTGTACAAACTCGATAAAGAAGAAACCGATGAACCAACTACACAAAAACAATATCTTAGTTTAACACAATAATTCTTCAAAACAATATCAATATCAAGAAGTAGAATGCAAATGTAACCTGTTAGGCTATAAAGAATGAAGGAAGTGAGTGCTCCAACGGTCATGGAACCAGTTATTGTTAAGTATGCTCCATAACTAACAACCGTAATAACAGATAACGTGAAAGCTGCGTTAAGTCCCCCGAAGAACAACCCCACAAGTACCTACACAAGCCAGAAACAAATATATCCTATGAAAGACACATCAACAAGTTTAATTTTTAGGAAATGGTTTATGCCACAAAAAAAAAGACTCACAGCTTGTTTGAGTCCTAGCTTCAGAGTCTCATCGACTTTCTTGGAGTATTGTGATACCATATAACTTTCTTTGGCAAAAGATCTAACAGTTCGGACTGCACCAAAAGATTCCTCAGCAATTGACGCAGCAACAGCAGCTGCTGCTTGAGTTTTGTGTGAAAGTTCACGGATATATCGCCCGAATTGTTTCACAGCAACTGAAATTACCGGAACTACTACTAGTGCCAACACTAAAAGAGCATGGTTGATGAACAAGAAGATGAGTCAGTTTGTTTATTCAATCTATTAAGTTCAAAATCCAAAAAGCAAAAAAGAGAAGCTTTTTACATGTTAGTTTCCAAGATGACGTAAACATGAAACCAACTCCAATAAGCGAGGTTGTTACATTACGAAGAGCTTCAGAAAGATTTGTGGTAGCAGCGTTTTTAATGATTTGGGTGTCTTCAGATAGTCTACTTAAGAGCTCTCCGGTTTTTGTGACATCATAAAATGCTATTTCCTGTTAGCAGAGAACAAGAAAACATTCACACACAATGCATAAGAATCTTGAGAAATGTGTTTGAGTAAGTTCTTTACCTGATGCATTAGGTGTTTGAACAAATCCTTTCTCAATCGAGCTACAACTCTTTCGCTGGCAGAATTAAATAGCCATGCTCGTAAAGCCGTGCATACCGATCTAAAGAAACCGAGAAAACTAAGTTAGACCAAAAGCAAAACTCTAAAGATCAAGGGAGGGCTAAGGAAGAATCTTGAAGATGTAATTACCCGATTACAACAATAAGCAAAATGATTACTACAGCGTTTCTAACAGCACGAATGGATTCCGCTTGCTGTTCAGGCGTCTTGACATCTTTGGATACAATGTCGATAATCATTCCACCAAATTTTGGCTGCATAACATAAGAGATATGAACCACTCTACAGTATAATCAGAACTAGTACACTTCAGAAATGAACTCATAAAACTATGATAGAGAAACTAAAATAATATAAATAGGAAGTCAAAGATCGAGAGATAAGGACATACAACAAGGAGATTAGTTGTTGAAGCTGTCAACAAAGCAATGGTACCAATCACTAGCTTTCCTGCATCGGGCTTTGCCTGCAAGCATAATATTTGAGTATTGACATAGCTTTATATAAGAATGCTAAACGATTTTTCTGGCCAAGAATCACTCACCAACGAAAAGACTCTTCCAAATCCGACATTTGCTGCCTGAAAAACCAAATAAGATAATATTACTTCTACATCTATATGAAAAGTTTCTGTCGGAAACAGCACAAACACATACCTCAACTACACCATGCTCGAGATCATTTGGACCATTCTCGCTTATCTGCTCTCCATTCGCTTTCGTCTTATCCTGAATAAGGTAACAAGAATGAGTAAACAAACAAAGAGTTTGTGATTCGGCAAATCAAGCTAAGGATTTCACTGAAAACACATTTCTAGTTTTTTCAAGCATAAAACAAGGGAACTCATAATCTGGAAAATCAAATTCAAGAATCAAACTTTGCTTCTATTGAAGAATCCGATCGTTCCAATTGAATGATTAATAGAACCCTATGCATCAAAAACTAATCAGACTCTTCGAATTCAACAGTAATTTTGAAGTAACACTGACACTTAAGGAGTGCTTTAAAATCCTGTAACTCATTTCAATTTGGTAATGAACCCTAGAAATAGAATCCGTACCCACAATTATCTTCCAAGAACAGTGACAAATTAATAAATTTTCCGATAAATTGCCTCAAGTTCCAGAAAGTAAAGTGACAAAGGACAAAACTTTGTAGACATCCATCGTGAAACTTTCCAGAGATCACGAATCATCGACATGAAAGTGAGAAAGAACAGACCTGGTTCTGCAACAGAGGATCTCTGTAGCTTCCACTACCATAACCTCTGCTTGACGTCGTACCAGTCAACAGTCTCTTGTTGCCCATCTCAAAGATTAAACCTTTTTTTTCTTGGGTTTTCTTATTTGTGATAGGATACGATAGGATAGAGAAATTTAGGAATCTAGTGTTCTGTCGAAAAGAATCTTATTTTTCTTCTAGCCATGGAAAAATCGAATTGGTGTTGTTTCTTCTCCTCCACGATTTTTATGTTTGGATCGTTGGTCCAAAATTTTATTTTCTAGATACCTGCATTTGATTTTGTAAATTTCTGGTCCAAAATTTTTTTATGGTGGATTGCTGGTCCAAAAAATTCTGGTTTTTCAAATGAACTTAATTTAGATTTTCGGAATGGAGGCCTCTCTCTCAATCTCATACTATTTAAAAAGTTTAAAATGTCATTAGTGAATTCGTTTATTTACATCTCTATGTCATTGTATAAAAAAAATCTAACTACCTTAAATCACTATGGCAACTCTAATAAGTTTTGTGTCGATTTTAGCTAAAAATTGTGATTTATTCATGAATTTTTCTTATGGTCATATTTTTTTTTTTTTTTAATGCATGCATTAGTTAAATAAATTTCTGATTTTTTAACATAAATTCTCAATGATCTTGATATCATTTTTGGACCGGAATGATTTTACCGGTTATGCTATGTTTTAACAAAGTAATAAACTTCAGGTTAACTATGATAGTTATGTTTGCCATATTTATTTTTGTATGATACAATTACAAATCACATACGTGTATGTCCTAATCAAATGTTTTTCTTGAGCATTTTAGCTTTTCTAGAATGTTTAGCTTTTCAGGAATGTTTACCTCCCAATTACTTTTGCACTATCGAATATTATTATATTGATATATGCCTACTTCCACACTATTTAATATTATATTGACATATCTTATAAAATCTCATAGCAAAGAAATATTTTGATTTTAAAAGACATGTTTCAATGTTTTTAAATTTGATGTAACACATTTATTTGTTATATATAAAACAAATTAAGTAGTTAAACATATCAATTTATAAAAATAATATAGGATGCATAAGTCATATGGAGACGGGAACTAGTTACTATTTTATGATACAAAATTACAAACCATTATTTAATGTCGGAGAACCCTCCAGCTCTTATAGAAGGTTCATTTTTCATAGACAAAGATCGTAGTCAGACTCAAATAATACAAAAGTGTCTTCGAATCGTATCTATGATTTCTTCTTTTTTCTGTTTGTTGTTGTTGTCAGAAGAAAAACATGATCTCACAAATTGGTTACAGAGGAAGAACTTTGAAGCTGCCTCTTGACAAGATTAGTGTAGATTCCATTAAAGCTAAGAAGCTCATCATGAGTGCCTTTCTCAGCCACTTGACCATCTGATATAACCGCCACACAGTCTGCTGTCTTAACCGTTGATAACCTGTGAGCTATCACCAATACCGTCCTTCCCGCCATTAACGAGTCCATCGCATCCTACAAACAGATTCAAAAACATTAGGATATGAGTAAAGTTGTTTTTGATTCTTTTAGCATTTGAGCTTTGCTTCCAAAGTTATGTTTTTATTACCTGAACAAGATATTCGCTCTCAGCATCGAGTGCACTTGTTGCTTCATCAAGGAGCAAAACTCTCGGGTTTGTGAGAAGCGCCCTCGCGATTGCAACCCTTTGTTTCTGTCCTCCTGAGAGCCGTAATCCGCGTTCTCCAACAACAGTTTTATATTTATCCGGGAATGCTTCTATGAACTCGTGCGCATTCGCCAGTTTCTGCCAAAACATTTCATGTTTATCCCGATCAGCATGCAATGACAATGAGTACAACAAAAATGGAGAAAGAAAGAGATTTGGGATATGCTTACCGCTGCATTTTCTATATCTGAAAGACTAGCTTCGCCGTCAAATCCATACGCGATGTTCTCTTCCACTGAACAGTTGAAAAGAACTGGTTCTTGGCTTACAATGCTGATCTGAAACAAATCTAGAGAAATTCAAGAAACAGAGTATTTTACCAAATGTATATATAGACGAATGATTCAAGAAACAGAGTATTTACTTGTTTGTGAAGGTATCGATGGGATATCTCCGTCAAAGAAACTCCATTAAGCAAAATCTTTCCCTTGAGAGGATCATAGAATCTCTCTATCAAATTGGCTATGGTCGTCTGCAATATGGCAAATGCAAATCCAGTCCAGTTTCTATACTCTATAAACCTCAACAATCCGAATCGAAAAACGTATGGTCTGAACTTACTTTCCCTCCACCACTTGGTCCTACAAGTGCAACTTTTGAACCTGGTGTCAACCTCAACGATATTCCCTGCAAATATATGTTTTATAAGCTAAAGGATATATGTTTCTTGTGATAAAACTATGATCTAAACCGTAACGAAGATTTCTTGTTACCTTGAGTATCATGTGACTGGGGCGAGAAGGATAAGCAAACCATACATCATTTATTTCCACATCTCCATCAGGATTACTGCAAAACATAATTTTCCCGAGGTAAAAACCAAAAGTGTTCTTATGATATAGAAAATTAGTTTAGGCATATGAGAGGAAATCTCACCCGACCGGACACTCATCCCCTGAATTTGGCATGCTAGAAACACGGTCCAAGATTTGAAAAACCCGTCGACTAGCGCCTGCAGCTTTCATTGCAGTTGTATACAAACTCGATAAAGAAGATACCGATATACCAACTGCCGAAACAATATCTTAGTTTAATACAAGAACTCTTTCGAAAACTTCAAGATCGAGAAACAAGAATGCAAATGTAACCTGTTAGGCTATAAAGAATGAAGGAAGTGAGTGCTCCAACGGTCATGGAACCAGTTATTGTTAAGTATGCTCCATAACTAACAACCGTAATAACAGATGTTGTGAAAGCTGCGTTTAGTACCCCGAAGAATAGCCCATCAAGAACCTAAAATCACCGCCCAAAAACAGATATATTCTCTCAAAGACACATCAAAAGGTTTAATTTTGTGAAATGGGTTATGCCACAAAAAAAACTCACAGCTTGTTTGAGTCCTAGCTTTAGAGTCTCATCAACTTTCTCGGAGTATTGTGTCACCATATAACTTTCTTTCGCAAAAGATCTAACTGTCCGGATTGCGCCAAAAGATTCCTAAATATTGTTCCAATCAAGTTTAAGTACTAACATAAAAAACACTATTTGAGGAACGAGAAAAAAATAACCTCAGCAATGGATGCAGCAGCGGCAGCTGCTGTTTGAGTTGTATGTGAAAGTTCACGGAGATAGCGACCGAAGTGTCTCACAGCAACTGAAAGAAACGGAACTACTACTAGTGCCAACACTAAAAAAGCAAGATTGATGAACAAGAAGATGAGTTAGTTTGTTTATTCCATCTATTTAGCACAGAATCCGAAAATGAAAAGAGAAAGTTTCTTACATGTTAATTTCCAAGATGATGTAAGCATGAAACCAACTCCAATAAGCGAGGTTGTTACATTACGAAGAGCTTCAGAAAGATTTGTAGTAGCAGCGTTTTTAATGATTTGAGTGTCTTCGGATAGTCTACTTAAGAGCTCTCCGGTTTTTGTGACATCATAAAATGCTATTTCCTGTAAGCAGAGAACAAGGAAAACATTCTTGAGAATATAAGACTAACCAAAAGAATAAAAGGAAATCATAAGAATCTTGAGTATGTTCTTTACCTGATGCATTAAGTGTTTGAACAAATCCTTTCTCAATCGAGCTACGACTTTTTCGCTAGCAGAATTAAATAGCCATGCTCGCAAAGCTGTGCATATCGATCTAAAGAAACCCATAAAACAATAGTAATCTTTAGAGTTAGACCAAAGCCAAAACTCTAAAGATCAAGGGAGGGCTATGGAAGAATCTTGAAGATGTAATTACCCGATTACAACAATAAGCAAAATGATTACTACGGCGTTTATAACAGCACGAATGGATTCAGCTTGCTGCTCAGGCGTCTTGACATCTCTGGATACAATGTCTATAATCATTCCACCAAACTTTGGCTGCATAAAATAAAATTTTGGCCCACTTCGAGTAAGAGATATTAATCCTTCTACACTATAATTAGAACTACCCCACTTCAGAAATGAACTCCCAAAATGATGATAAAGAAACTAAAATAATATATATATATATGTAGGAAGTTGAAGATCGAGAGATGAGGACATACAACGAGGAGATTAGTTGTTGAAGCTATCAACAAAGCAATGGTACCAATCACTAGCTTTCCTGCATCGGGCTTTGCCTGCAAGAATAATAGTTGAGTATTGACATAGCTTTATATAAGAATGCTAAACGATTTTTCTGACCAACAATCACTCACCAACGAAAAGACTCTGCCAAATCCAACATTTGCTGCCTGGTAAACCAAATAAGATGATATTACTTCTACATATATATGAAAATTTTATATAGGAAACAGCTCAAACAAATACCTCAACTACACCATGCTCGAGATCATTTGTATCATTCTCGCTTATCTGCTCTCCATTCGCTTTCGTCTTATCCTGAATAAGGTAAACAAGAATGAGTAAACAAACTAAAAGTTAAGATTTGGCAAATCAAATTAAGGTTTTCAATCAAACACATTTCTAATTTTTCAAGCATAAGCAAGGGAACTCAAGAATCGGCAAATCAAATTCAAGAATCAAACTTTGCTTCTATTAAATTAAATTGCTTCTCAAGTTCCAGAAACTTTGAAGACATATATCATGAAACTTTCCATCGATCATTAATCATCGACATGAAAGTGAGAAACAAGAAAGGTTTATGGAATTGGATATTGGAAAACAGACCTGGTTCTGCAACAAAGGATCTTTGCTTGACGCACCAGTCAACGTTCTATTGTTGCCCATCTCAAAGTCTCAAACTTTTTTTCTTGGGTTTTCTTATTTCTGTAAGAATGTTAAGGTTTCAATAGAGAACTTTGGGAATCTAATGTTCTGTTATGTCTTAAAGGATCTCATTTTATAGCCATGGAAAATCGAATTGGTGTTCTTTCTTTTCTTCCACGGTGTTATTCCTCGTCGTGGGAAATTTGGGAATACAGATTAGTTTTCTATTTTCTTTAGAAAAAACACAAATAATTAAATGAAATCTGATTTATATATAGTTTAGGTCCACACTAAACACGTCAGAGTTTAGTTGGTAAGGAAATTAACAATTACTTTTCTTCTGTTTACAAAAGTCTATCTACTTAGTTGGTAAGGGAATAAACAATGACTTTTCCCACAATGTAAACTTAAACAAAAACCCATATTTTTAGGAAACTAATTCATAAGAAAATTGCTTATTAGTCGACCAGATGAGATAAGTTGTAATCTAGTATTGTATGTTGTTATAGTTACACGACATTATAATTAAGAATTTGGATTCCCTAGAGTTGTTAGTTATAACTTATAAGTAAATTAATATATAACTCTGTTTCTTTATCTAATTCTCTGTGGAGAAACTTCATAATTGATTATTGTATGTTTCATGAAAATAACAAATTGAGGGTATATCTCTAGTGCATATGATTTGTTTACAATGAAGCATTGCTTTCCAATATATCTGCCGTTTTGAAACTTGTTTCTCCGGCTTCTGCGTCACCAGAAAGCCTAGAAGATTCGGGGATAAGCCCTGTGGAAATATGCATCGAAGGCTTAGGAGGAATTTCAAGAGCATCCAAACTTCCCTCTATCATCTCAACGACTCTGTTCATTGGTGGACGATCTAATGGACACGGTTGAATACACCAGAGACCGACCAGAACCATCTTCCTCGCAATCTCTTTTTCCTCTCTAGTTATTTCATCACCAAATATCCATGTTTGTTCTCCATTTTCAAGATCCTTATAGATCCAATCCGGAAAGTAAGCTGAACTAGCGTTGGAAGCTGTGGTTTCAACTATTTCTTTGTTTCTTGCTCCAATCATCTCGAGGACCAACATTCCATAGCTATACACATCTGACTTGTGGGAGATTCCGCTGTACATTCTTGAGAACACCTCAGGTGCAATGTAACCTATAGTTCCTCTTGCGTCTATCAATGACACAATACTTTCCCTTTTTCACATAGTTTAGCAAGGCCAAAGTCTGAGACTTTAGAACAAAGATTGCCATCTAACAGAATGTTCTGAGGTTTAATGTCGAAATGCACAATTCTTGTTTTGCAACCATAATGCAAGTACTCCAATCCCCGAGCAATGCCTAGCGCGATTCCATATAGTGTTTTCACATCCAAAATCTATGGCTTCTTTCTAGAGATGAACTGATCCAGAGACCCATTCTCCAAAAACTCATACACAATGGCTCTTTTGGACCCTTCATAGCAGAAACCAAGCAGAGAAACAATGTTTACATGAGATGTTTGACTCATGCTAGCGACTTCGTTGATGAAATCTTCACCATTGCCCGTTGAATCTTTCAAGACCTTTACTGCAACCTTACGGCCATTACAAAGGTTTCCTCCATAGACAGTTCCAAACCCTCCTTTCCCAACCGTGTGTGAAAATGACTTTGTAATTTTCTTCACTTCTGCATAAGTGTAGTGTTTCAGTAGTATCTTGAACATGACAACACTATTTTCCTTCCTATTCTTCTTCCTCTTCATGTGACGCATCAACAACATAAGGAAAACAATAAAAGTCACTAGCCCGATTGCAGAACCAGCAACTACAAGGGTTATCATCAGAATAGGGTTTGAATTAGGTCTAGTGAGCTTACCCTTGAAGTCACTAAATTTTAGGTTTGGCTTAGGACCAGCAAGATTACCATCAGATGTATTCAGCTTGAGAATCTCTACACCGTTCAGAATAGCGTCGTAATACTTTGGATTAAC
>OVAY01000936.1:0-40526 GCA_900406395.1 Kernera saxatilis
CTACATGGTTAACCTGCTGACCAGCAAGTGTTTCGTGCCGCTCAACATTTTGAGTTCCCAACAGGGCCTGCAAATTTTTGGCAATATTCAACTGTTTAGTGAAATCGCTCAAGGGTAATCTGCAGAAGACAATATCACAGATGGTTGTGCAGATTAGTACACCACACTACTCTGACAGTGCAGACCTTTTTTTGGTTGGCAGTGCTATATTCCTCAGGTGTGGAAGCTCTGATATCGCTGACCATAGCCTGTAGATCATGGATTTCTCTGCAGAAGATGGGCGAGAAGACTTATCACGGGTATGGAGAAATGAGAACTACTATGGCCATATACAAGGAAACAAACAAGAATCATGAATCAGATTTGCTAACCTACTAAGCTTTGCATTCTCTTCCAGGCAAGAACCAAGGTTACTTCTGCATTTCTCAAGCTCGTTACAGGTCTTTCTTAACTGCGATGGAAAAGACATCAAGAAACTGAAATTGAAAAGATAGATTAGAAACATAACAGGAGAATGACTTCTGAGCGGGAAAGTGGATCAACCTCCTCCTGTAGAGAATAGTTTGCTTCGCTATTACGTAATGCACCCTGCGTCATGGAAAATCCAAAATCCTTTTAGAACAAAATAGAAATTACAACAAGACTAATGACACGCAACCAATGAAGCACAAACCTTCTGGATACATTAAGAGATATTTAAAAATATGTAAAGAGGAAAATAGATGTAACCTGTGGCTCTATTCCATCATCAGGATGTTTTTGCCAGTCTGAGTTTTCATCAAGAAATTGGAAGAGCTGCAAAATCAACAGCTAAGGTAAGTATGGCATTGCATACGAAACGAAGAGTGAATCAATAACAGGATACAGTGCTAACTAGAGGCACCTGGTTTCGCAGATTTGAGACTTCGCCAAGTAGAATTTCTCTCTCACCTTCCTCATAGAACTCTTGAAATCTGCAAGTACCATAATAACAGAACTTATAAAAATAAAAATAAACACACACACACACACATTTTCTTCTATTTCAGCATTAGACGTTTCCTGAGGATTTATCACCTTCTAAGTTGGTCCAGAAGCCTTATGTTTTCCAGGGCAAAGCGAGTCAATTCAGGATTTTTATCGATTTTAGCTTGAAGCAGCTGAATCTCTTCTGATAACAAGTTATTCTCTTCCAGCAGGAAAGAATCTGTAGATATATGGTTGCCAAGAAGTGATTCCAGCCTCTGTATCTTGTCTTCTCGAAACCTGAGCATCATTTTTGTGCTCCTAGTATCTTCCTCCCTTTGTCGAACCTAAAGATAAATTGGCATAATTTGATTCAGGCTCTGAAACATAAGTGGGAATGGGAGCAATGTAGATGAAAAAGAATTACCAAACGGTTAAGATGCTCAATCTCAGCTTCAAGCTTCTTAATTGAAGCATCAGCCACATGTTCTCTTCTCAATGAGCCAGCAAGTGTTATCTCCAAAGATTTCAACTGATACACATAAATTTTTAGCGGGATCACAAGGCAGAGGCATATGAATCCTCAGTAAAAATCCTAACAATCATTAAAAAATTTCTCAGTTAGTATACCTGCTTTCTAGACATCCTTACACAGCCTCCAGATTCATACACAAGCGAGTTACCAGCCTGCTCATGTCCTGTCTCATGCATTTCATTTGATGGAGAATCGACTTGGAATTCCGCAAAGTTGGCTGTTGCTGATCCAAATGACAATGCCCTGGAGATGTTCTGGCGCTTGAGGAGGGAAAGCTCTTCCTGTTCAAAAAGAAATTAGTCTTAGCTTATTTACAGCTTCACATAAAGAGCACCTAGTGGTAGTTCAAAATGTTACACCTTTAAAAGTCGGATTTGACGGCGTAATTCTAGGACATCCCCGTTGAAATCGTCGTTGACCACAGCCTAAAGAATTTGAAACATAATATTTATCTAAAGATTATTCATGATTTAATCCCTCAAAAATTACAATATGGATAACAATGCAAACTTACATTATTCTGGATTAGCTTTGCTCTCTGAGCAAATTTAAGAGTGTTTAGCGTCTCTGCTGCACAGCTGCCAGTGATAAGTTGAAATTTTTTAGTGACTGTACGAGTTAATGGAACTCTAGATCAAATTAGCTTTGAAAGAATACCTGACGGAAGGACTGGCATTAGCAATGATCATTGTTTTTGAATTGCCACCCAATGAGTCCTGGAGATGAAAAAATTACCCTTATAATGCCATGGAAGGATAGATTGCAACTTAAGCGAAGAAAGACAATGAATTAAGATTTAACCTGAAGAAGAAATGTCAGCCTCGAATCACGATATGGAATATGCCTTGGTTTACCATTTGCAACATCCACAAGAACCATAATTACATGTCTGCAATCAATAATAACAAAAATAGCAAATTTAACATAACAACTAATTGAGAAAATGAGCTATGCCAGGATTTAACTATTCCTTGGTTACCCTAGTGTGGATAATGATTTATTGATACTAGCAGCTTCTTTTAGGCGGTCACCCTCAGCGCCAGAAGTTTTCTGCCTGTTGTAGAACATAGAATGTAAGACGAGGTTTCTAAGGCAATACCAAGCTAAAGCACCGTAGTTACCTCTCTGATCCAGCGAGATCAACCAGGTTCAGTCTAGCAAAACGCATATTAGTTGTCGAGTCTTTTTCCCATCTGCTCTCGATCACGCATGTAAATACACTATGTGATCGGCTGCTCTCTCTGTTCATATTTGTGGCTCCAACTTTTCGATTCAAAGAACCCTATTGTACCACAGGTAACATTTCAGGGACAATAAACATTAAACAAAAATGTTTGGGAGACAGCAGTACTAACCTGTGTTATAAGCCTTAAGATGTCTTGAACACTCTGTACTTCACACTCAGTAAGATTTTCCACATAGACACCGCTCTTAATGTCCTCTCGAAGCTAACAATGTAAGGACACATTAAAAAACTAAGCCTTGCGCATCTATGCACTTTCACCAGTAAGAGAATTAAAATTTACCTGCAAATTTGTTGAAGACGGTTCAAGAAGGTCTGTGATCTGTTCATTGTAAATCTCAAGGAAAGAGCATTTGCAATTGTATTTAAGTCTTTCGTCTCTTCTGCTCTCTTCCTCCTGCAAAAAGAACAATGAGGAAAGATGCGATTAGCAAAGTTAACCATGTCTGTAATAGAAATGGAAAAAGCAATATCATAAGAGAATTACAGCTTGTATTCTTGCAAATAAAAATTCAAATATCCGTGGCATCATTCCTCTGTTAGGACTTGGTTTGACTTCTAAATCACCGACTTCCCCGAGCATTGTATATGTTTTTCCACTTCCCGTCTGCACAATCCCAACAAATTATTACAAGTTCGGAAATGAAGTCAAAATAATAAGTAATTCCAAAGAAGGAAACTGTCTCCACTCGGTCCTATTCTGGAAACTTAACTATCATCTCATTGTAACCTTGTAAGGATTTTCAAACTATTTATATACCTGGCCATACGCAAATATACAGCTGTTGTAGCCAGACAAGCAATTTTCCACCATGGGCAGACCGGCAACCCGAAAAAGGGTTTCCTACAAATTTAGAATGCCAGAAGAAAAACTTAACTTCTACGAAGAAAAGAAAACAAAATTTTCTGCTTTCGATCTGAGTCTTACCTGGTCAATTGTCTCACAAGCCACATGATCGAAAATAAATCGTGTTTCTGGTGGTCCAATCCATGCTACGCATTGGGAACTTTCCTGCTTTAAGCACCTATTGTACCCATTTGTACTCTTCTCCATGCTATTAAGCGGTCGAACACGTATAAGAATCTGCATTACATTCAACGACCATCAATAAATGCCACCTAACCAACATTTCTGAAAGTTTTTGTCCCAATGAAATCTCATCAGCCATCCAATGCTTTATTAATCGAAAACAATTCAGACATTCTTGCTAGAAAGAAGCAACTGAGAAGAGTAATGCAATTCAAGGACCCCAAAAGAAAAGAAAGTGAACTATATGAACAAATTGCTTGCTACCTGTACGTTGTGATCCATCCAGAATGATGGATCCTCCTTAAGGTTAAAGTGAGGGACTTCAACGGTATTGACAACAGCTGAAACTTGCCCAGAAGAACTAGACAACCCTTTGTACAACGAGGCGTAGCCACCAACTCTAACAGCTCCTGTTCCATCGAACTTCCCTCTGTAACAAGAGCCTGGAGGCTTAGACACGCTCTTAGTAGGCGTATTCTGCGTTGAATTGGTCTCCGAGTAACACGAATTAGCTCTCCCTGCAACTCTACCGGTTTTAGGAGTCGTGTTCAACGAACCCACATTGGTGTTTGTGATAGAATCACACTTCTCACCCCAACCAAACCGATTTTTAGAGAATGTAGCTGATCGATACTTATCAGGCGTCCGTAAAGGCAATGCTGGATCTGGGTTCTTGGCTCTAGGCTTAGACAGAGTTCCTTCGATCTTACTCCGGGATTCCTTTTCGTGCTTAGGGATCGACAACGGATCCTGGATCGTGTTTAACGGAGCCCGTAATACAGAAGATGAATCGTTGCTGGTTTGAGACAAAAACGAAGCTTGGAGATTTTCAGGGATGTTCTCGATTTCCTCGTGCTTGCCGGAATCTCTACGGGAAAACTTGACATCCCTCGACATTATACCTAATCTGACACAAAAGTAGATAAATTCACGAAATCCACACCGAGAAATGACAAAGTTAGAAACTTGGAATCACAGCTAAAGCTAAAAATCTCGCTGGGATTACTAAAATAGAAATGTTATTTTCTTGCCTGTGTAATGAAATTGAGCAACAAAATCCAAAATTTCTCGAGCTACTGAATAGTTCTGATATGCTCGCACTCACTCCCTCTCTCCCTCTCTCTCTCTCTAGATTTGCATAATTTCAGCAGAAAAGCAGGATGGAGAAAGGGATGTAAAAGAAACAGATGATGAAACGGACGGTTGAGATTGCATCCTATGTTTTGCGCTTTGAGGCGGTGTTCGAATTTGAATTTGGAAAGGGCTTTCTCAAGTAATAAATTAAGCTTGATGAGGGTACTTTCGTAAATAAGCAGCGTATTTTCTTTTCAAAAATATTCAACGGCTAAGAATGTGAAAAAGAGGGGAGACCGCATTACGGCCCATTCTAATTCAAATATTGCGTTGTTTGATAAAAAAAGGGGTGATTTGCAAGAATAATAGAAGAGAGGATAAAAATTAAGTAAATGACACCGTTGATTATAAAATTAGATTTGTAATAAAAAAAAAAAAAATTGGACAATTTTGCTTTTGGTTATTTTCAACGTGTAATAAATATTTTGACATATAAACTGACATACGCACTTTTAATTAATAATTTATATTCAATGGGATCTACTATTTCTTGTTTTTATTTATCGTTTATATAGTCAACTATATATTTGTGTAGATAACTATACAAATATATTAGTTATATATTTCATTTTTTAATATGTTGATGGTGTCTATTATTTATGAGTTTTTATGAAGTTTTTTTCGTTTACGTAAAATATATGAATATTTTATTATTTGACATAAGTATAAAATTATACATATGATGAAACGATTTATAGTTGATCATTTTTAATATATATTTCATAATTTAGAACATAGTTAACTATTTTTATATAAATAGTAAACATATATAATTGACTATATATAGTCGAATATTAAAAATATATAGTTAATAGATAAATATAATTAATTATGTATAGTCAACTAATTTATAATATACTTAACTATTTGTAGTCAACTATTTAGATATATAGTTAATATATAAATATAAATAATTATGTATAGTTAACTATTTTATTATATAGTTAATTCTTTAGCCAACTAATTGAAATGTATAGTTGAATACATATGTATATTTAACCATTTATAGTTAACTATTTCGTAAAAAATAATAAAATAAATGGTATGTTCGCCCTAATTTCTTTCAGGTCCGAATTTTGAGACCGCCATGTTTCTGGGCCGGTGGTTGCAGGTTTCTAGTGAGCTCTCCGCCGACCCTTTGCGCTCCTCCATGGTTCTCGTCTCAAATCCATTATGAAGATCTATTCTCCGCCTCGTCGTCGATCTCTGCTCACCACCACCAACATCCTCTGCTTCTCGTCTCCGTGAGAGGACCGACATCATCCTCTGTCTCCTCCTTTCTAGATTTGACCCGAGATCCTTGAATTCCCTCTCAAAGGTTTAGATTGTTGGATTTCGAAGCCCTTGTCATATTCGGAATTAGATCTAGGTTTGCCTTTGCCTTCAAGGTTGCCTCCGGCGGATGAACCTCCTTTGGTCGAGATCTCTGCTTGCGTTCATTTTTCTCTTATTCAAACGTTCACAAACAGAAAATCCAGATTTTTAAGATTGAGAATGAAAACTATGTTACAAGAGATAAGAGAGAAGAGAAAAGGAAAGAGAAAAAAAATAAAAAGAAACGACGGTGAGAAGAGAAGA
Source organism: Kernera saxatilis (assembly GCA_900406395.1). Classification (NCBI taxonomy): domain Eukaryota; kingdom Viridiplantae; phylum Streptophyta; class Magnoliopsida; order Brassicales; family Brassicaceae; genus Kernera; species Kernera saxatilis. Next base: position 6,466 of record OVAY01000936.1, read on the forward strand.
GAGATAAAAGAAAGAAAGAAAAAAAANAAAAAAAAAAAAAAAAAGATGTGTCAGCTTTTTCTTTTAACTACTAGAAGGACAATAGAGACATTTTTTGTGGTCCAATTGTTAGACAGTGAATTTCAGTTTTCGAGATGTTATTCACCTAATATCAGACATTTTCATAGTCGCTATACCTAATTTCCCTAAAAAAAATGTATTTTCCCAACGGCTTATTCGAGATAATCAAAAAGCTTACTAAATTGGTTTGTTGTTTTATTTAATCTTTGGATGGGGTTTGATTTGGTTTGGATCGGTTAACAACGTTTTATTCGGGTTGAGAATCGGACCCGGAACTACTAACTTTTATCGGGTCAGGTTATAAACCATTATATAAATATCCCTCCAATGATAATTCCCGCTTCTTTGATCCCTTGTTCGTGAGCGTTGCTACCTCGGAACTTCTCATAGACATCATGAGCCGTCTCTTCTAATCGTGCAATTGAACTAGTTCTCCCTCTCTGGTGAAGGGTATTTATATCCTCGATTAAAGTTTTAAAGAATATTTTTTGTGGTTATAGTTGTGTGGCTTATTTTTTCGTGATTATTTTGATTTTTTGTAGTTTTTTATGGTTTTTTATAGTTTTTTATGTGACTTTTCAAAAATGCCATGGAATTTTTTTACTTGTATGTATGAATGAGTATGATTGATTTGGGATATCTTTGATCAAGATGAATTACAAAAATTACTTTTTATATAACATTTGTTAAACTTACCAGTTTTATGCTAAATTTTCAAGATTTAACTGGTTTCTAGATTTTTTATCCAATGTTTTATCTACGATAAGTTTGCAAAATATACTTTTTTCTCTAATGCATATAATTTTTCATAGGATTACATCTCAGAGAAAGAAAAAATAGTCTTTGGTGGTCCTGAATTTTGATCACTACCTACTGTTCTTAAATTGCATGTTTGCATTTGAAATTTGTTGTATATATACACTTGTACACCTATAAATATATAGATATTAATGGTCAAATTGGTTTGAAGTGGAACAGAACAAAAGCTAAAACATACATATGATCGTCATCAGTTTTTATTATATGAGCGTCATTAATTTAAATTCTGAAGAACTCTGTTTTATATATCAGGGGAAATAAGTGGATAAGAATGAGGAATAGAAAATAATCAAAAAGGAAGATGTGGTCGTTAAAGGTCGCGATGCATCACAAGATTTTCTTACGTTTTCGTAATCCATATTATTTATTGTATTATGTTAGACTTTAGAGTTATTGGAATCCAATTCCAAGTTGCATGCAAATATAATACGCATTCCGCATAACCAAGTTGTTAAACACACATTGAAAGGTCAAGGTTCTGCTTCTCTTGTGCGTGTCTTTCAATAGAACATTTATTAATGCTAGAAGCGGAATTAGATAAATAAGCATATATGAATTTATTTAGCTGGAAACTAAAACTAATTAAATTCCATATAATGTTTTGGATTAATTTTACAATATATTCTAAATTCGATTTGATTAAACATATACTGGATTTTTATTCTTCTGTCTTTATGGTAACTCTAGAACAAAGTGAGTATTTTTTTTTTTTTTGCTAAACAAAAATAAAGAAAGTGAGTATTGTTACACACGAGTAATGTGACGATCATTTCATAACCACCAAAGCAACCACTAAAAAAAAAATAAACTTTTGTTGATATAGTTTTGTGGACTTTAGAACCTCGTAATGAGATTCTATATATTGTTTACTTTTTATATTTTGTCTGATGGACTAAAATTTTTAAAAAATCACCACTAGCTAGACACAACATAAAGTTTGATCTTGGAACAATAAAGTAGGAGGGACTTGTTGTCAAAAAAACAGTAGGAGGGACTTCAACAACTACGACGAAGACACGTGTCATATGTCTCATGGCCTCTTAGAACATATGGTTAGCTAATTTTGGTGTTTTGTTTAATCAAGGCTTGAAGCTTAAAGTTAGTGCTCCTTGAGTCCTTTCAAGTCGCAACAATCTTCACTAATTAATTTATCACTTATGCATTTTTGTGGGTTTGGTGCTACGTCCCATCGGCTACTCTATTGATCTCCATTTCAATCCCACGAATTAAGTCGAATTACATAATCACCCCGATCTTTGATTTGTAATTTAAAACCCCTAATTCTCTTATTTCGGGCCACTTTGCTTTTTTTTTTTTTTAAGTTAAGTCGGGGATTGTTCTATCTATATTTATGTGAATTCGAATAACAGAGTGAAATAAAACTAATTTTAATTAATTTGGATTTTCTCATAGTTTTCTTCGATTAGGGTAAGTTTGATTTGGTTTGGATTAGATTTGAATATGACTTAGGAAGATCATATTGTCTTAGCTAGCATTAAGCCATGTTAAATTTGCAAATATCGCAAATTTAATGACACATAGATTCCACTTTATAACTTTATGTAATAAACATTTACCAATCATTTGAGAAGAAAGAAATAATTAATAATCATTATCTCATGCACTTTATGATCAACACTTTTGATTTTTTTATTTTATTTTGAGAATCATTTGATTCCTCACAATAAAGTATCAACTTACATCATATGATGTATATGTATGTATACATTAATCAAAATCTTAGTCAGCCTTACACTGCGAAGGGGAACATCTGAAACTTAAAAGTATTATATCCACGCAAGTTAACCAAAATATTTATTAAAAATTCAATAAAAAAACAACAGCAAATTGTCTTGATGTCCTCGTGTCCTATTGGTGCAGAATTTTCATCCTGATCCATATTCAACAAAACCCGTATGTTATGATATAGATAAACCGTGTATACATCATATATTATAAAAATATCATAATTAACATACATTTTCACGTGGATTATATACAATTCATGAACATATTACCATTTAAACAATCTCTTTATTTGAATCTTAAACTATACAACAAATCATTTGTAGAATTCTGGAAAAATTACTTATAGGAAAAGCTCTTTAATTTTAGATTTAGGGGATTAATTTAGCTAATTATCGTTGATAAATATCCTGGTTTTAGCTATCTTATATTTTAAATTATGATCGAATTTGGATATATATTCCTCTTTTCAATCGTACGTACAAACTTTCTATGCATGCTCCTATCTACGATGAATATATACAAAAATACTTATACATACATATATATATATATGTGTATATATACACCCCTATGCGTCAATAATAACGTTAGACCTATATTTACACATATGTAAGTAAAGAAATGCCCCCAAATAATATTGGCTCTTCGTATAAACCAAAGCACAACGAAGCATCTTCCGAGTAAAAGTTGCTAGCGAACCAAAACGCCACGTGGCATATCAATCAACCAATTATTAAATTTATCATAATCCATACGAATAATTGTATGGCTCGAAGTGGGTGTGTATAAATATAACTCGGCTTTTGCAAGTAAGACTTCACAAAGACAAGAGATCTCGAGACGCGGAGAACATAGAGAGAAGAAACACATACCTCAAAAGCGCAAAACACAACCAAAGAAGAAGAAGAAAAGAAAAAGACATTTTTCTTTTCCTCCTCCAAATTAAACACAACATGGTGTCTCAAAAGCTGGAGATTTGCATCGAATTAATGAAGATTGCCGTCGTTTTCGTCACCACAGTGGCTGAATCAGTAGAAGAAGCTTTCCGTAAGCCTCAACCGTCGCTTCCAGCAGTTCACGGTGGTCACCGGAATAGTTACGACGCCGTTCCCATTCCTCTCGTTGGATTCATGTGATGAGCTTTTTCTGTGTGTTTAAACTTTTTTTTTTTTGGGTTTTGGCCTCGTTAAAGTTAGTAGCCCTCGTGCCACGTGGCGTTTTGGAAGTTGCTGATTTGTGTATAAGTATAACCAAAAGAATCATGAAGAGTTTACATATGAATCAAATCGTCGATTTTATTAAAAAATTGTTTATTAATCGCTTTAACTTTCGTTAAGATCCTTTGAAGCTACTAATCACAACTTTGAAAAATTTGCAATTACAAAACTATATATTTGTTATCAACTTATCATATGATATATGTAATAAGCTTTCCAGTATTGTTAATCTATTATTATCGTTATAAACAAAAATCGATTATTATTGTCAATCTCTCCATCTATTCCAAGGAGAGATTGACAAAAAATAACTGAAGTTTTACGCAGAAACAATGTGAGAGGTGTGAGAATTAAAGTTAATTGGTTTCTCAAAAAAAAAAAAACATGTGTCAATCTATTAAAACTGGATTTGAATCTTGAGTATGTTATTGACATGACTCAGATGAAATATGTAATCATGTTCAAGCTCATCTAACCTAGGTCGGTAAAGTTAATTTGCTTGCAATTTACATATTTTAAAAAGAGTCATTGGTTTCAATTTCATTTGGTTTTTCCGGATATAAAGCGAGTATATTTTATAAGTAATAAATTTACATCCATTAGATTTTAATCTTCTCAGGATCCATAATGTCATGCTAATCAAAGTGGCCAACTTTGATTAGTTTTATGAAACAAATTAGTTGGAGTTGCTAATGTTGAAAAGTCAAACCAATTACAAAGTGATGATTTATATATAAAAATATAACTATACACAATATTTGGCCTCGGGCAACATAAGAATTGAATTGATCAACCATATATAGGGATAAAAACAAAATGTTGAATCGAAATGTGAATATATTTTTTTCAAGCGAACTTCTTAGCCAAAGACAAAAGACGTTTACCGAGATCTAACGGCCTAGAAATCATGACCATATGATCAGAATTCTGGATACGCTCCACGTGGTTAGGAGGGTTGTTCTTGATCATCCAGAGCTGAAACTCTTTCATCAATGACTTGTCTTTCTCGGACACGATAAAGATCCGATTTACCGACCCGAATCTCTCGGGCGTGAGCACGATACTTGTGTCTATATCTTCGCTGCTGAATATCCGTTGTGGCCGTACCAATAACCCCGCTAATTCCACGTCCTGCAAAATTGTATTTATACATGGTGCGAGTCCAAAAGTAGTAATCAAAATAAATTTAGAAAAAATGAGAATGAAATCATTATTTTCAATCATGTGATAGATTTAGTTTTTGTTTACCTCTTTAGGACTAAGGTCATACATAGTTAATGAAATAAAAAGTGGGCCTCCAATGGAAAGTGTAGGAGGTTTATCAGGCCCATCTCCAAATACAAACTTCAAGTCCAGTTGTGGAGCTTGCCACCTCACCAACTTACAAAACGTTGAGATGTATTGAAGAAGAAAAATCAAAACTAGGATTATTGTTTTTGAATCTAATAAACGATCGCTATTTCAAAGTGAAAACAGTATGTAATAACATACCCCTTGAGTAAGCAAAGTGTAATTGAAGGTCGGGCCAGGCATTAGGGCAGTGACGAAAATAGCCATATGAACCTTATCATGAAATATTTCCATGGCCATGGAAATAGCAAGTCCACCCAAACTATGTGCCACGAGAATCACCTTCTCATCCTCACTTAGACTCTCCATTAGGCCCATCAACGGCTCAATATACTCTGCGACCGACCTTAGAGTCTCAGCCCGACGTAGATCGATCCCGGATGCCGCTAAGTCGACCGCAGTTACGTTGTGGCCTTGAGATTTCAAGATTGGTATGAGTTTATACCAACACCAAGCTCCGTGGCCGGCCCCATGAACCAGAACGAAATGGGCCCGGCCTTGTTGCGGTGGCCGTGGTGTGGCAGAGATAGGACGGTAGTATAGGCTGATCAATATAACAAGAATCAGGGTTAAGTATTTGTTTGCTTTGCTCTCCATTTTTTCAAAAGTTATTGAGAGGCTGTGATGAACGAATGTTGCCTTTACAAAACAACTATTTACGAGAACTAAATAACAAGGTGTTGACAAGTTGAACATTTTTTTGGATAAAATTGAACATTTCTTATGTTAATGTCACAAAAATATTATTTGATATTTCGTAAAAGGAATTATAAAACAGATATAGTGTACTAGATGGAATCGTTTTCTTGATTTGATCCTTGGAAATTTTCTTTTAGTACTAAACTACTAATACAGACTTTTTCATAACAAAAATAAAATTTTCAGAAATGTTGTATTTGTAAACGTCTTTTGATGTTTTATTTTGTTAGTTTACTTTATCCCATTTTTAAAAGAAACAGTTTCCATCATGCTGACAAAAGAAAAAGCCTATAGCATCAGCAATTTTACGAAACAATGTTTTTATATTTGTTATAGCGTTTCCAAGAGTTCGAAACGCAAACAAGAAATAAAATCATTTTCACAAGTCACAACACTAAGAAAGAGTTTTTACTTTTTCCAGACTGTAAAAATATCCGTCGTCAAGATTTCAATAATGGTAAAACAACAAACAAAACTTCTAAAGACGTTGTCAACGACCCCTATTTCTATATTAGCTACAATAGTTTACTATTTTCGTATCCTTAAAAACGTTAGTCTATACAATTTTTGTTTTCCAAAAATAGAAAAAAAAACCAGTGGTTTCTGTTTGCCTTTCTTTCATTATAGGCTTTGTCTCCACAACATTCATCTATTAAGCAAGCCATTGAGCCATTTCCAAGGTTTTTCATCACCATGACCCGAAGAACAATGGAGAGGCCTTATGGCCGCTTCCTTCTCCTCTTTTTCTTCATTATTTCCATTCTCTTTTCTTCCGCAGCCGCTCTCACCGATGAGGAAGCCTCGTTTCTTACCAGGCGCCAACTTCTAGCATTATCAGAAAACGGTGATCTTCCTGACGATATGGAATATGAAGTCGATCTAGACCTCAAATTTGCTAATAACCGGCTTAAAAGGGCTTACATTGCTCTTCAAGCTTGGAAAAAGGCAATGTACTCCGATCCCTTTAACACAGCGACTAATTGGGTTGGTCCAAACGTATGTTCTTACAAAGGCGTGTTTTGTGCCCCCGCACTTGATGACCCAAACATAATGGTTGTGGCGGGAATCGATCTGAACCACGCCGATATAGCCGGGTATTTGCCGCCCGAGCTAGGTTTGTTGACCGATGTCGCCTTGTTTCACGTTAATTCCAACAGATTTTGTGGAGTCATTCCGAAAAGCTTTTCGAAGCTGACATTAATGTACGAATTCGATGTGAGCAACAACCGTTTTGTCGGTCCATTTCCGACAGTTGCCCTCTCTTGGCCATCTTTGAAGTTCCTTGACATAAGATACAATGACTTTGAAGGGAAATTGCCACCAGAGATCTTCGATAAGGATCTCGATGCCATTTTCTTGAACAACAATAGATTCGAGTCGATCATCCCTGATACAATCGGTAAATCGACTGCTTCCGTTGTTACCTTTGCACACAATAAATTCAGCGGTTGTATCCCAAAAACAATTGGTCAGATGAAAAACCTCAACGAGATTGTGTTTATTGGAAACAACCTGAGCGGTTGTTTCCCGAATGAGATCGGTTCGTTGAACAATGTGACTGTGTTTGATGCGAGCAGCAATGGGTTTGTCGGAAGTTTACCATCGAGCTTGTCGGGCTTAGCCAACGTGGAACAAATGGATTTCTCTTACAATAAGCTCACCGGATTTGTCACAGACAGTATCTGCAAGTTGCCAAAATTGTCAAACTTCACATTTTCTTACAACTTCTTCAATGGAGAGGCTCAGAGCTGTGTTCCCGGGATGAGCCAAGATAAACAGTTTGATGACATAAGCAACTGCTTAGAGAACAGACCAAAACAGAAGTCGGCGAAAGAATGTTTCCCGGTAGTTAGTCGTCCTGTGGATTGTAGTAAGGACAAGTGCGCCGGTGGTGGTGGTGGTGGCGGCAGTGGCTCAAACCCGTCACCAAAGCCAACACCTAACCCACCAAAGACACCAGAGCATAAACCAGAGATTAACCCTCCAAAGACACCAGAGCATAAACCGGAGATTAACCCACCAAAATTAGAAGAGCCATCTAAGCCAAAACCAGAGGATTCTCCCAAACCACAACATCCTAGTCCAAAGCCTGAGACACCAAAATTACCAGAGCCTTCTAAACCAAAGGAACCTAAGCCACAACCACCAAAACAAGAATCTCCTAAACCGGAACCACCAAAGCATGAATCACCAAAACTAGAACAGCCAAAACCCAAGCCTGAGTCACCTAAACAAGAGTCGCCTAAGCAACAACCACCAAAACCGAAAGAATCTCCTAAACCGGAGACGCCAAAACCAGAGGAGTCATCTAAGCCTGAACCACCAAAGACGGAGACACCACAAATGGGGTCGCCGCCAGTGGAACCACCGGTAACAAATGATCCTTACGAAGCATCTCCGATTAAAAAACGTCGTCCTCAACCACCATCAACAGAAGAAACACCATCACCACAATCTCCACCTATACACTCTCCACCACCACCACCACCACCGGTTCATTCCCCACCACCTCCAGTATTTTCACCTCCTCCTCCAGTGCATTCTCCTCCACCTCTGGTATACTCTCCTCCTCCACCACCACCGGTTTATTCTCCACCACCACCGGTCCACTCTCCCCCTCCACCGGTCCACTCTCCCCCTCCACCAGTCCATTCACCACCACCACCAGTCCACTCTCCGCCACCACCAGTTCACTCTCCCCCTCCACCAGTCCATTCACCGCCACCACCAGTCCACTCTCCGCCACCACCACCAGTTCACTCTCCTCCACCACCAGTCCATTCTCCGCCGCCACCTGTCCATTCTCCGCCGCCACCAGTCCACTCTCCGCCTCCACCAGTCCACTCTCCTCCACCACCGGTCCATTCTCCTCCACCACCGGTCCACTCGCCGCCTCCACCACCACCGGTCCACTCTCCACCACCGCCTGCACCAATCTATTCTCCACCACCACCACCACCAGTCCACTCACCGCCTCCATCAGTTCACTCTCCACCACCGCCACCAGTCCACTCTCCCCCGCCTCCAGTCCATTCTCCGCCACCTCCAGTCCATTCTCCTCCTCCTCCAATCCACCCTCCCCCACCTCCCTCACCTATATACTCTCCTCCCCCTCCAGTTTTCTCACCGCCACCAAAACCTATAAATCCTCAACCACCAGCAACATCTCCGACGGTAAATGCTCCAACACGTTCATCGGAAACGGAAGAAGACTCATCACCGGTTCAATCTCCGACGGTAAATGTTCCAACACCTTCATCGGAAACGGAAGAAGACTCATCACCGGTTCAAGCTCCGACCCCAGACTCTGAGATCGCCGAAGCACCATCAGAATCAGATCAATCACCAATATTCGATTTAAGTCCTGCTCCGACACCGATCTCCGAGCCGAACCACGCTCCGACTCCAATTCCCGAACCAGATCTACCCCCAATTCCATCAAACGAACAAGTCGAAGCACCATCACCGTCGACAGAAGAAGTTGAAGTACCAGAGCAATCGGTCGCCACTCCTTCGCCATCGCCATCGCCAAAATCTTCGACTCTTCCACCAGTTGTAACAGCACCGCCACCGGGAAACAAAGACGGCGGCGATGATTTTATCCTCCCACCAAACATTGGATTCCAATATGCATCGCCACCACCGCCAATGTTCCCGGGATACTAAACCAACCATTTTTAATATTTTACATTTTGGTCCAAAATTTTTCCAGTTCACCAAGTTTGTAACAAACAAAACATACATTTATAAATTTGACCATTGTAATCTGTAAGTAGATGATTTTTAGAAGTGATATTTCCAAAATGAACCGTATAACCGATCTGTAATTCTGTGTCTATAGTGTAAATTCATCACTCACATTCTTTGTGCATTCCTCTAAATTTATCTACTTTTTTGGATTTACTTGTGCTTTTGTCTCAAAGTTTTTTTTGGTAACTTTCCAAAGTATCAATATCCTTAAACAAAAAACAAAGAGTTAATATCCATTCATATTTCGTACTGTTTTTATATCTGTATAAAACATCCTTAATTTGTCAACTTAGAGAAAACCTATCAATGGAGAATTATAAGATTTAAGTTTATTTTTTTATGGGAATTATTTCATGTTGGTATTATATCTATCGAGAGTCAATTCTTTCTTGATTTGATATCGTTGATTTGTTTTTCCTTAAGCAACCCTAATAATTCACTACAGTTCTGGTCTTCATTGGCAACTATCATGTTTCTAACTTTCAATTTTTCAACTATCCTCAAATTGATTCAGATTTTTCCGAAAACAAATTATTGCTTAACTCGATCTCTTTCCTTGTATATAACGAGAAGTACGTAAGTCAACTTATATGACATTTTTTTTTATCAATTAAAGTTTTTTTTTTTTGTTTTTTTGTTTTTTTAATTTCTTCATGATTCGATATATCCTCTGACCGGCTTAATATTAGTTTTAAAATTTATTCAACTTGAAAAAGTCTCAGTAGTTGAGTTCGTCAAAGATAGAAAAGCTGTAATTTTATAGTATCTTATATCTTCTTATTTTTTTGCTGAAACGTATCTTTTCTCATGAATCATGACATACGCATAAAAACAAAATTGATTTATATATAATTTAAAGTTACTTAAAAAAAAAAATGTAAATCAAAGTGGTATATAATTAGCAACAATCTTGTTGTGAGCGACATCCAAACACAGCATAAACTCTTTTGACTTTCCCCAAAACTCTTAACTTCTAACGATGGAAGATCTTGATCCAACTTTCATCCAAGCACCAGAGCATAGATCAGATTCGAACTCCATCCCTTACCAACCCGAAGAAATACCCGTGATCGATCTCTCGCGGCTCGACGACCCTAAAGATGTCCAGAACGTCATCTCGGAGATCGGCGATGCATGCGAAGAATGGGGATTTTTTCAGGTGATCAATCACGGTGTGCCTTGCGATGCAAGGAAGCGTGTGGAGGAGACCGTGAAGACGTTTTTCGATTTGCCAGTGGAAGAGAAGATAAAGGTAAAGAGAGACGAGGTGAATCCGGCAGGGTATCATGATGGAGAACACACCAAGAACGTTAGAGATTGGAAAGAAGTGTTTGATGTTTATTTCAAAGATCCAATGGTTCTTCCTTCTTCCACAGATCCTGAAGATGAAGGTTTGAGAGTTGTTTACAACAAGTGGCCTCAATTTCCTTCGGATTTCAGGTAATTTTTTTTTTTTTAATTTTATAAATTTGTTTTAAAACAATTTCTCACAAATCTATTGGAGGCACGTGAACCATATCCCCCAAGATATGCTACAACTCAACACATATCATACAAGAATTCGATGAAAAATAATTTATTTTTTAATTATGTCAGCTAATCTCCTTTTTTCTAATTTAATTTTAGGGAGGCATGTGAGGAATACGCAAGACACGCTGAAAAATTAGCGTTCAAGCTTTTAGAACTCATCTCATTAAGCTTAGGCTTACCAAAAGAGCGTTTTCATGCTTATTTCAAAGAGCAAATGAGTTTTTTCAGGATAAATCGTTATCCACCATGTCCAAGACCTGACCTAGCTTTAGGTGTAGGCCACCACAAAGATGCAGACGTTATAAGTATATTGGCTCAAGACGAAGTTGGAGGATTACAAGTGAGTCGTAGATCGGACGGTGTTTGGTTTCCGATTAGACCCGTCCCTAATGCTCTTGTCATCAATATGGGCAATTGTATGGAGGTATAATTCTTGATATTAATAAGATATACACAACATTAAATTATTGAATTATAACGACTATATAAATACTACATTGTAAAATGGTGATTAGGTATGGACGAATGATAAATATTGGAGTGCAGAGCATAGAGTGGTGGTGAACACAACAAGAGAAAGATACTCAATACCATTCTTCTTGATGCCTTCACATGATGTGGAAGTGAAGCCATTAGAAGAGCTTGTGAGTCCTGAAAATCCTCCGAGATACAAAGGATATAAATGGGGTAAATTCTATGTCAGCAGAAACAGAAGCGATTTTCGAAAACTCGAAATCCAAAACATTCAAATCGACGACTTCAAAGTTGTAACTTAATACTACTAGTACTATGCATCGACTTCTTTTCCTTAATGTAATAATGTGTGAGAGACTGAGTTTATGTCGGAAACAATAAATTTGATAATGTTTAATGGAAGTTTGCGAGATTTTAATTTGTTTCTTAGCACTTTCCTCTAGTCAATATGGGCCGGTTAGAAAAAAATTAAGTTGTCCTCATACTAAAACTTGACTTGATTATTTCACATTCGGCACCGCTCAAAAGAATCCGTCCAGATTCAGAGCTACTTTCTTGTGTACCAATTAGGTGCTCCTCTCCTCGCCACTTATTTATTTTTGCAATTTGTTTGTCTATTATCTTCCAATTTTAGTTTCTCAATTCCGGTTATCTACTGTGATTAAAATAAAAATTAATTGTTTACAGAAATTAGTCTAGATTCATTTTATTTCGTGAAAAAAAAAAACACTATTAATAAAAATGTTTTGTTTCCGATTCACACGAAGTCTACGTTGCATTTGTCCTATAAACCAACCCCAACCGCACCACAAATCAAATCACCGATATCTCCAAAGCTCAAAAGCCTACCAAATCCACCACAAGACCTAAACCGCCATGGGAGAACTCGACGAAGCTTTTATCCAAGCTCCAGAACACAGACCCAACACTCATCTCGCAATCTCCGGTGATTTCATTTTCTCCGACGAGATCCCGACCGTCGATCTCTCTTCTCTCGGAGATCCAGATTGCGACAAAACGGCGATCGCGGCAGAGATTGCAGAAGCTTGCGAGAGATGGGGGTTTTTCCAGGTGATCAACCACGGCTTACCGTTGGATTTACGGCGTCGTGTAGAGAAAACGGCGGCTGAATTTTTCGATCTAACGGCGGAGGAGAAGAGGAGAGTGAAGAGAGACGAAGTGAATCCTATGGGTTATCACGACGAGGAACACACTAAGAACGTTAGAGATTGGAAAGAAATCTTCGATTTCTTCTTGCAAGATCCGACGATCGTTCCGGCGACTCCGGAGCCGGAAGAAACCGAACTCAGAAAGCTCACGAACCAGTGGCCTCAGAACCCTTCTGAATTCAGGTGATCATTTGATTCTCTCGCTCAAATTGAGGAAAAGGCATCGAGAATATCTAAAAAACGTGTAAAACAAGGGTTTAAGGCCCATTGGGCCTGATTAGAATCCATTTTACTATGATCTAATTTATTATACTAATCATGTGTGGTAGAGAGGTATGCCAAGAATATGCAAGAGAAGTTGAGAAGTTAGCATTCAAGCTCTTGGAACTTATCTCCATTAGCTTGGGTTTATCCGGTGATCGGTTAACCGGTTACTTCAAGGAGCAAACGAGTTTTTTGCGGTTTAACCATTACCCTCCTTGCCCGAACCCCGAGCTAGCACTAGGCGTTGGACGTCACAAAGACGGAGGAGCTCTAACTGTCTTGGCCCAAGATAGTGTAGGTGGATTACAAGTGAGCCGTAGATCGGATGGACAATGGATCTCAGTGAAACCGATCGCAGATGCTTTGATCATTAACATTGGCAATTGTATGCAGGTAAAAACACGAAATTTCATCTCAAAACCAATTAGCAATCTACAGAGTGATCAATATAGCTTTGATAATACTATATTAGATTCGATGAATGCAATTTGGTCATATAAAATCTATTGTGGAGTAGGTGTGGACAAATGACAAGTATTGGAGTGCAGAACATAGGGTGGTAGTGAACACAAGCAAAGAGAGATTCTCAATACCGTTCTTCTTCTTCCCATCGCATGAAGCCAACATTGAGCCATTGGAGGAGCTTATAAGTGAAGAAAACCCGCCTTGTTACAAAACGTATAATTGGGGCAAGTTCTTTGTTTCAAGAAACAGAAGTGATTTCAAGAAGCTCCAAGTTGAGAACATCCAGATTGATCACTTCAAGGCTTAATTAATCACATCATGTTGATTATTAGCAAAACATTTCCTAATAACGTCTCGGGTTTGTATTGATTAGTTAATGAACATGACCCCTGTTAAATTTACTTCTCTATCAGTATCCATACCTTAAGTCCACAAATCCTCAGTGCATAAGAATCACATTATGTTAAATGAGCGTGACCAAAGTGTTGCTTTTCTACCCAAATTCGTATCGTTAAATAATTAACGTATAACTACGATTTTCCTTCCCTTATAATTGATAAATACTTTTTGAAATGCATGCGAGATTGGAATCTACTTTTGGATTTTGTTTTTCTTACAGCGATTTTGGTTACTTCTTAATTTTTAATTAGTCATCAAGATTTTATATTTCTAAAAATGCACGCGAAACCGGTGAACGGAGGAGAGTACAGCATTCACCCTCTTTTTTGTATTTTTTTCTTTCTTTTCCATCTCCTATATTATTCTAAAGAAATTTGTCAGAAGTCAGAACTAATTAAGCTTTATATAAACTAAAATCCATTCAAAAATAACATTTAGACCGACGGTCCATAGTAAGCGCAAATCAAGTGCAAGTCTAATTCCAATATTTAAACGAGAAATACCTGTTGCTAAAAAAAAAATTGCATAGGTTTTTTTTTGTTTAAAATAAATTACATAGTTTAAACTTCTTTGTTTATATATGCGCCAAGTTTTTTTTTTTTTTGTTAAATTTATATGCGCTAAGTTTTTAACATGGTTGTATATATAACGAGCTTTATACACATTTTAGTCGGATTTTATATATGAATTTATATATTCCGTAGCACAGTTTATATATAATTTTCATTGAATAATATATTTATGTTGTAGCTGGATTTATATAAGATGTACTGAATTTATATATGTGATACCCAGGAGCATCATGTCATATACGTTGTAGTCATGATGTATATATGATAGTGTAATTGAATATAATATATGCATGTTTTTTTTTTTTTTGAACATTATAATATATGCATGTTATGACTGAGTTTATACATATATGCTGTAGCCTGTAGATAGGCATATACATGACATAGTTGAGTTTATCAATGCTGTAGTTGAGTTTATATATATTGTTAACCGTATTTATAAATATCATATCTAGATTAATACGATGTAGTTGGATTTATATATACATGTGTTGTAAACTAATTTGTATACAATGTACTAATTAATGTAGCTAGGTTTATATATTTTGTAATCGGGTTTATATAATGATTTGTACATATTTTAGCCAAATTTATACATAATGCAGCGGGATTTATACAGGGTATCACTAGATTTATACATGATATACCTAAATCTATACGCACTATAATCGGATTTATGCACATTGTAGTTGAGTTTATATTAGTTATAGGCTTATAGCTACTCTTTTCTTGTCTCATATGCGATAGCTAAATTTACACATGGTATATTTTGACCTTATATATTTTTACAGTACAGTGTATTAGAATAAATAAAAAACATCCTTATATAATGTATACTAGACCTTACATATAGCTTAACCTTATATGTTTTTATAGTACAATGTACATCATGTACTTTAGTGAAAAGTCAAAACCTTCATAATAATAATTCATCATTAAAATCAAGAAAAAAACAAAAAAAAAATCGTTATATTTAGAGTTAATACAGTGTTATCCATGCAACTATGAGTCAATACAATGTTTTTCTTTCACTAATACATGATAAATATAGTTGCATGGGTTATAATAAATATTTTTTCTTTTCTTTTGAAAACCATTTGTTTTTCCTCTCAACCTGTTTGTGTCATTTGCTTTATAGTTGACAGTGCTATTTGTTTTTTTTGTTTGAACCAAAAGTGCTATTTGTTTTTAAAAGAGATTTTCCTGAACAATATTTGTTTGCAAATGGGCGTAATAGAATAGAATATCAAAATTTTGTTTATAAGGCAATAATATATTATCTGCGATATTGGTAAAGGGTATTTGTGCTACAAAAAAAGAAACAAATATTAAAATCAAAAGAAAAGAGAGATAAATATTATATTTGTCAAAAAAAGAAAGGAGAGGAAAAAAAAGATGGTCGAAAAGGGGAGTAGGTGGGGGCGGTCGGCTTTTCGATTAGTTAAAAAATCAGTAATTCTCTAAAATATACCACACGAGTGATCAACCGATTCGACTCACCGAGTCAAAAGGAGGAAAACACAGATTCAACTCGCTCGAGCTACAAGTTGGGTTTTTTTTAATTAAAACATTTTCTTTTCCATATTGTTTTTTCTTTTGTTTAGTTTGGTTTGGTTGGGTCACTCAGGTCAGGTGTAAAAGAAAAGAGAGAGAGAGTGTTGTAACCCCTTTGACCAGAATCAAAGCTTTACAAACTCCTTCAGATCTGAAAGGGTTCTCAGTCTCTGTCGCGTATTCTCCGGCGTCGTTTCATGATCTGACTTGGGTCTCTTCTCTCCTTTTATTTTTCTCTTTTACTTCCTCACTGTTTCTCTGAACATGCCACGCCCTTTCTTCCACAAGTTGATTTTCTCATCCACTATCCAAGAAAAACGTCTGGTAACTCCCTCTCCTTCTCTTCCTCTTCCTTGTATCCCAAAGTTTTGATTCTTTGATTTTTGTCCGAAATTGAGGGTTTTCAAAGTTGGAATCTGGTGTCGAGTTTGTAAGCTTATGCGTTTTGACACTTGTTTGATTTCTTAAATTTTAATTGTCCTGATTCTTGGTAAGAATCGAGTCAAGGTTGTATCTTTTTGATTTTTTCAGCTTTGGGTGCTGGCAAATCGAGTTAGGAAGATTGAAAAGTTTCATTTTTGTTAGGCTTGTGTGGTATAACTCTTCAAATAGGATTTTGTCGATTTCGAATCGAAAGTCTGCAAGACAGTTTCTTATGGTCAGTGTTTGGGTTTGGTGGAAAATTGGGGTTGGAGAAATCTACATCTATATGTTCTCGAACAGCTAATTGAGTGTAGTTTGGGAATGTGTTTCGAGTGATTGGACTTCTGATGATGATAAGATGTATGATTCTGTCAGATTGATGCAACTTAAGTCGAGATCTGTTTTATGTTTTTTTCTGTTTTGTTTACTCTATTTTGACTGTCTTCTCAATTTGACTCAATAGGTCTGAGAATTGAGAGTATTGGAACTTGTGAGTGAAACCCTAAACTGAGTACTAATTGATTTTTTTTTTTGTCAGGTCTCTCTCTATCTGTTTATGTTTTAAGTTTCTCTGCTTGGTTCCTTGAGATAAAGTGTTTTTGTGTCGGAAAAAAAAAGTACATTTACGGTTTGTTTTCACAATAAATGATACAGTGATTAGTCATCACTTGGGCAGATTCCCCCATGAAAGTTTGTGGATTATTATGAACAAACCCAAATACTAGTTGGCCCTCAATTTGGCGTAGAAGTACACAGATTTACTCATGAATAAAGACTTTAGTTTCGATAAAATAGGCTTGAATGTTCACAAGCATAGGAGTCACATAATCAGTCTATTCAAAGATAAATGTACATTGTTACAGGTATAGTAATGGACTGTGTCTCTTTGTTGATGCCTTCAGAACTGAAACTTGCCCATTTGGATTGTGATTTTAAATTCGGGAAAGCCGTCTTTTCTCCAGAAATATTTCGTGTCACTTCTTATCTATCTTGTGGATCTTTATATATTCATCATTCCGGTATGCTTGTGCAGAGGGTCCCAGATAAGTTTGTGAGTAAATTCAAGGATGAGCTTTCGGTTGCTGTTGCACTCACAGTACCTGATGGTCATGTTTGGCGTGTAGGACTAAGGAAAGCTGACAACAAAATTTGGTTTCAAGATGGTTGGCAAGAGTTTGTTGACCGTTACTCTATTCGCATTGGTTACCTTTTGATTTTTAGATACGAAGGAAACTCTGCCTTTAGCGTCTACATTTTCAATTTATCCCACTCCGAGATCAATTACCATTCCACCGGTCTCATGGATTCCGCACACAACCACTTCAAACGCGCCCGTTTGTTTGAAGACCTTGAAGATGAAGATGCCGAGGTCATCTATCCTTCTTCCGTGTACCCATCACCACTTCCTGATTCTACTGCACCCGCCAATAAAGGGTACCCTGGTTCAGCCATCCAAAGCTTGTTCACTGGCTCTGTGAAAGGTGATTTTCCTTTATCTTTCTTGCTTCCATGGATTACCCGTTACCCTCTTTTAAGGATGATGGTTGGTATTTCCTTTTTTTCCCAGCTGAAGAGACAACGCCAACCCCAAAAGTTCCAAAAAAGAGAGGGAGGAAGAAGAAAAACGCTGATCCTGGTAAGCATTTTCCTCCTTTAAATGCTTCAGACTCTTGTTCAGGGGGATCTCCAGATTCTTCCTCATGATATAATCCTTTTTGATATGGTCCATCCAGAGGAAATAAACTCATCTGCTCCGCGCGAAGATGACCCAGAGAACCGTTCAAAGTTCTACGAGAGTGCTTCTGCAAGAAAGAGAACCGTGACTGCAGAAGAGAGAGAGAGGGCCATCAATGCAGCTAAAACGTTCGAGCCAACAAACCCTTTCTTCAGAGTTGTTCTGCGGCCATCCTATCTATACAGAGGTTGCATCATGGTAATAAAGTAACATCTCAAAATCAAGATCATTATTACAGCATTTCGAGGATTGGATGAAAAGCTAAATCTCTGCACAATGGTCTCTCTAAAGAAGTCTTCTTTTTCTGTTTCTTTCAACAGTATCTGCCTTCTGGGTTTGCTGAGAAGTACTTAAGTGGGATCTCCGGATTCATCAAGGTCCAGCTCGCGGAGAAACAATGGCCAGTGCGATGCCTCTACAAAGCCGGGAGAGCCAAATTCAGTCAAGGATGGTACGAGTTCACTCTGGAGAACAACCTAGGAGAAGGTGACGTGTGTGTGTTCGAGCTGCTCAGAACCAGAGATTTCGTTCTGAAAGTGACGGCCTTTCGAGTCAACGAGTACGTCTGAAACAAAGATCACCCACTGTGGGTATTATGGGTGTGATTCGATCTGCAGTGGGGGACAATTTCGTGTAGGGTGTCTTAATTTAAAACAGCTAAAACTCTCTCTCTTTCTTTCTCTGTGTCATTGCGTCAGTGTCTCGTTTTTCTCGGTGTTTTCGATGTGGATAAGTTGTTTTACCATTATATATAACCTCCGAGTGGAACTCAAATTGTTTGAGTAGAAGTTAGGTTTAAGAAGTTTGTAAATACCTAATCTCCATCAATTTGGTATCGACACTTGTGACCAAGAAGATGATATGATGATGAAGATGGGTTTGTGTTGTGGATTCTTCGATTTTGCTTTACCGCCTCGCTTTTGTTTTCCCTTGTCTAAAGCTTAAATTCGAGCATTAGAATTTACAGAATCAGACTTGGCGCGTATGAGCTCGGTTTTTCCTGGGCCAAGATTTCTGTCCTTGTTGCACCAGAATTTGAAAACGCTAATTCAGGCTAAGCAAATCCATGCTCACTTGGTCATTAATGGCTGCCAAGACAATTCTCTTCTCGGCAAACTCTTAGGGCATTACTGTTCGAAGCCATCTACTGAAAGTTCCAAGCTTGCTCATTTGCTGGTGTTCCCTCGATTCAGTAATCCTGACAAGTTTCTCTTCAACACATTGCTTAAATGCATCAAACCAGAGGATTCGATTCGGATTTTCGCCAATTGGGCATCAAAAAGTTCGTTGCTTCTTCTCAATGAGCGCACGTTTGTCTTCGTGCTTGGCGCTTGTGCCAGGTCAGCTTCGACGGCTTCGGCATTGCGGGTTGGTAGAATTGTTCATGGGATGATTATAAAGCTTGGGTTTCTCTCTGAATCTGAATTGATTGGAACCACTTTAATCCATTTCTATGCTAAGAATGGGGATTTACGTTACGCAAGGAAGGTGTTCGATGAAATGCCTGAGAGAACCTCTGTTACATGGAATGCAATGATCGGTGGATATTGTTCACATAAGGACAAAGGGAATCACAATGCGAGAAAGGCTATGATTCTGTTCCGGAGATTCTCCTGCTGTGGTAATTATGGAGTTAGACCTACTGATACAACCATGGTTTGCGTTCTTTCAGCCATTTCTCAGACAGGGTTACTCGAAATCGGTTGTCTCGTTCATGGTTACATAGAAAAACTCGGTTTCACACCCGAAATTGATGTCTTTATTGGTACTGGACTTGTAGACATGTACTCAAAATGCGGCTGCTTAAATAGCGCTATCTCCGTGTTCGAGCAAATGAAAGTGAAGAATGTCTTGACATGGACTTCAATGGCAACAGGGTTAGCTCTCAACGGAAGAGGAAACGAAACACCGAATCTCCTAAACCGAATGGCGGAATCTGGGATTAAACCAAACGAAATAACTTTTACTAGCTTGCTTTCGGCTTATCGTCATATAGGTCTTGTTCAAGAAGGACTTGAGTTGTTTCAGAGCATGACGACAAGATTTGGTGTCACTCCTGTTATTCAACACTACGGATGCATAGTAGATCTTCTCGGTAAAGCAGGGCGGATACAAGAAGCTTATGAGTTTGTATTAGCTATGCCCATCAAACCTGACGCTATCTTGTTAAGAAGTCTCTGCAATGCCTGCAACATCTATGGAGAGACTGTAATGGGTGAAGAGATCGGAAAGGCTCTTCTGGAGATGGAAAGAGAGAAGAAGCTTTCGGGTTCTGAATGCGAAGATTACGTTGCTTTATCGAATGTGTTAGCTTCTAAAGGGAAATGGGTAGAGGTAGAGAAGCTGAGGAAAGAGATGAAGGAAAGAAGAATCAAAACAAGACCTGGTTACAGTTTTGTTTGAAATATCTTGTTACAGGTCATAATCAAAAACTAATTCTTGTGCAATTCAAGTTTTTGGTTTCATCTAGTACAATATTTTACATTAGGCACAACAACACTTGCAGGTCTCGCTTCTGTTAAAAGAACTGTTTTCCCCTGAAGACTCTCTTGTCTTCTTCTTCAAGCACTTTGTTTGAATTGATCCCATCAACATCTACACGAAGACAAAGAAATTCAGATCCTAATCTTCAGACTCATAACGTTATTATGAAGAACAAAGTCTGATATTTTTGGTTCTTACCGTTTAGAATCTTCTCAAGTTCGATGTCTCTTGGTCTCTTCTTCGGTTTGTGCTCTGAATCACCACCATTAACAGATTGATCATTTCCCCTTGTACCTCGAGCTTCGTCTGTAACGTCGATTATCTCCTCGTCGCTGTCACTGATATGAACTGCATCCAGTAGATATTCGATCTCGCAAGCCGAAACATCAAAGATCATTACACCGAAACTCGAGTTTCCTTTGTATTCGAAGAAGAGAAAGTGGCCTTCACTGATGGAATGAGCCTCTGCAAACTCATTCCAACCCTCTTGGAACCAAATCTCTTCACCGACCCGTTTAAGCTTTATCGAGCGCTTGAATCCCACAGGTGTCTCCAATGTAACAACCTCGGAGAGTTTAGATCCTTTTAGCTTCACAAATCTTGTTGGAATCTTCTGTTAAAATAATGAGATTAATCAGAAAAGAAGTAGCAAAATGTCAGATCTTGGACTCTGCATGTCTTAAGAACAATTTGTCCATTTAAGTATCCCTTTTAGATATCTAATCCAAGAATATAAACCAAATGGAGACTCTCAAGTGACTCTGCTGGTATAATCCCCAGAAATTGCAAAAGAAGTCTAAAGCTACAAAGAATCAAACCAAAAGCAACACATGCAAAGTGTTTTTCTTTTCAAGTGATACTCTGTTTTAAAAGTGCTTTATTAATTACCAGCATGTTTCTCTGCATTGTTGAAGGTAAAACGACCTTGAAGAACTTCATCACCGGAGATTCAGGCTCCGCCTGTGGCCGGAGGTGAGAAGCAGTGGTGACTCTGGCCTTCGTTTTCCGAGTAGTAACCATTTTTCCCTTTTTTTTTTTAATTTCTTCACTCAAAGAGAGGAAGAAAAATGGAGAATGGAGGGTTAAAAACCAATAAAAGAGAAACGCTAGAAGGCAGATAAGTTTTTTTGTCGTTATGTTATAACATTTTTATCTGGCAAGTGACAAGCTACTTTAACTCTTTTCTAGTTTCCCAAGACTCATTCAATTAAAGTTTTCCACGAGAAAGAGTAAGCTTATTTATTATTCATGTTTTTCTTTTTATTTAAGTAAGGCATGACACACCACAAAATCAGCTGACAATCAGAAAAAACCCTTGTTAAAATTTGGAAAATGCATTTAGTTCAAACCTTGTTAGAGTTTTAAATATTTTATATTTCGGCATATAACTCTATGTAAAAACATATAGAGTTAAATCCTAAATCTTGGCCTCCTCGCGTAACTCTTTCTTTGGATACTTGGCACACAAATTATGAATCTAATATACCAAAACTACAAGCATTTGCAGGTAAATTGAGGAGCATATGTATCAAACATGTACAATGGGATTTGATTACACAAGTGTGAGATGGTTTGTAAGAGAGAGAGAGAGAGAGTGATTATGAGCCAAGCAGCTTCTTCCACCTGGCGTAACCAAGGGTGAGCATGAAAAGCACAACGCAAAACGCTGTAACACTCCACACAAAGTAACCAAAGACGTCATTTATGTTGTACAATGGACATGGTATGTTCATTCCGAACAAGCTTACCAACAATGTGTATGCAGCTATTGCAAACAAGACTATGGTCAGCGTCAACTGCAGCTGGATCATTTCATTTCGTTGATTATCCAGTTGTATGTTCACGTAGTCTTCTGTGTCGTCAATGTACTCTCTCACCGTAAGCATCTTGTTCCGCATTCCCTCCAGTTGCATGAAGTATGCCTCCAGCAACATCTCCAGATCCTCCACGTCGTCATCTTCTTTCGTATTGCTCGTCACCATAGTGGAGCTTCTGTTTGATGTGACCCGGTCAAGATTTGACTCTGCAGCTTCTTCTTCTCCGCTTTCTCCAATTCTGACTGATTCTTCATCTAACCATAAACGCCAGTGACAGTGAGGATTGAGGAATAGGGAAGTTTTAATCTTTGAATTGTAGCTCAACAATATGGAATTACATACGCGTGCCACTCTTTTCATGAATCAGTGAAAAAACTTTTAAAACTTCCGAACTCGGAATATAAATACCAGACGAATTAAAAAAAAAAATAATATATATATATATATATATATGTCGGGTTTTGTTTTCGAACGGTTGATCTGGGCTTTTTAAGTAAAAGATAATATATGGGCTGACTTTTTATTTCTCAAAGCCCAAAGTGTTGTAAAATAAATTCAAAAATATTCCGACCTGCCGGAATCGAACCAGCGACCTAAAGATTTATCTGCAACAACTACAGTCTTCCGCTCTACCAACTGAGCTAAGGTCGGTTACATTCAGAGTATTCACAATTATATTATATAATCGATTAAAATAGCAACAACCAAGATGCACATCGTCTTGTAACTCGTTAAAACAAGTCTCAAATTATATTTAAAGTGGACAATCTAATTGGGATAGTCCAATAATTTTATTTGATAACTACATATGAGGTATGCATAATTGTATCGGCAACTTTTTTTTGTTATTATCTAAAAAGTTCGTGATTCGAAGGCCCGTATCGACATTTCATTATAATGTCTATTTACTTTTCTATAAAAATAAATCTTTGCACGATTCAAAGATAATAATTATAAGCAAGTGAACACTCTCAAGAATTTGTGCGGATAGTTTAAGGCAAATTATGTTATCTATCTATATAATGCAGTACCTTTTGTAGTTACTCGTTAATTTAGCATCGTTGAAACAGATATACTAGTCCTAGTTATAGCTAAGAGCCTAGGAAACCATGTTGCTGAGTGTAAAACCATTTTAATCGTAATCGTCTTTTCCAAATTATTCTATGATCCATGTGTTTATATGATAAACGGAGCATATAGATTCCTAAGGTTTAAATGAATTATTAATACATAAAAAGCAAGTAGAGTTTATGAATTATGATTAACCTCATATGACCGTTAATAGTCTATGACGACTATCGCATTGAAAAATAAAATAGTCAATATTATGGGCTTAATCATTCTTAATTGTCAAATAGACAAGAACCTAGTGGGGCTTTGCCTAACTACGTTGGGGAAGAATATAATTAAACTCTCTTAGCAAAAAAAAAAGAATATAATTAAACTCACGGTGTTTGTTTGGTTTATAAGCGATAAAAAAGCACAAACTAATCTTATCCTCGAGTTTTGGAACAGTCTCTCATATGAATAAACTTGATAGCGAAAAGCTTTTCTACGAAGCGAAACATACATGATACCTCTAACTATTTAGAATTACTTTTAGGTAATTGTTATCGATAATCCGAATTATCATTAAGAATATTACAATTTTAGAACTTACTCAGCTTATGTATCTTAATTATGACTAATGACTATGAATGCTCATATTCTTAAAGCGGCTAGGCACCCAACCATACGGACTAGTACAACATTACATTTTGGTTATGTTCCTAAGTTTGAAAAACTTATGCTTTTCTTGGTAAGATTGATATATCAGTATTTATTAGCTGTTCATGCTATTTTAAAAATGTTTTTTCTTGTAAAATGTTAATTTTTTTTACCATTTTATGCTTTTGACAGAAGTTACAAAAACAACACAAAAAGAGCGGATTGACCAAAAACTATTATAGAACTAAACCATCTAACAGTTTAAAAATGTTAGAAATAGAAGGGTGTGTATATATGTCAATGTGCATAGACATAACATATACTAATACATAGATTTGTATTAAACTTCAATCCGACGAAAGGGAGACTTTTTTACATATATTCATGAAGACAACAATAAAATATTACATTTAATTTTTCCAATGACCACCTCTTTTTCAACAAATTGAACTAACAAATCAACCTACCATAGTACCATATGTATTTAAAAACTTAAATTCCAATTCAAATTTTTCTGCCAGATCAATTTTAAAATTCTCAAAAAAAAATACGAGGCGTGCGAAGTCTCTCTATGTGGTTTGATGTGTCCGAGGCTTTTTTTTTATTGAATTTTCCAAACGTAACGAATACTGATTCTAGGTGGTTTTGGCCTTTGATTGTTTGTGTATTGCAAGTAGTAATTCGTCAGTTTTTAACTCCTAGAAATGTAAAAATAGTCATCTACCATACATTTGTTAGACTCGTACAAATTATTTTTATACAATCATAACGTAATGTATGACTACGAATGGTCATATTTTCAGAGCCTATAGGTAACTTATCATACGATTATTACAACAACACATTCTGGCTGTTTCTAATTTTTTTTTTTAACTTGTGGTTGCTTATTAATAACTTCATATATTGGTAGATCTCTTTTAGATTTTTGTATTATTTGAAAAACATTTTTTTTTTTGAGTGTACAACAATGTGCATCCATATCTAAATTTGTTCGAAATTTACATCCTAAGTTGACGAAGACCAATAAAATTGTACATCTCGTTTTTCAACGGCTACATTTGTTTCAACAAAGTGAACAAACAAATCAACCTAACGTACGTATTACAAAACTTTTCCCAATTTTATCTTTTACAAAATCAGTTTTGAAATAAACACTGCAATGAATTCCATACAAATATATAAACAAATTAATTTAATATAATGAAATAATATATGGTTTGTTTTCCCTCTTTCTGAACATAGCAGAAATCTTTTTCCCCTTTCTTTGTTTGTTTGTTCAAACGTAATTCAAATATGTGCAGTTACAGAGAAAGATCGAATAAAATAGAGGAACTTTCTAAACCTTTTAGATACTTTCATGACGTGGCTGTTTTCTATTGGTCATATGATCTGCTTCTTTTTGCCGGCCATAAAAACTTGCCTTGACCACAAAGGCAGGGATCACATGGTCCGGCGGAACATTCCCCTTTTCCGTAGTTCGCATCCCCACGCGCTAAGACGGCGCGTGATCTCTCCTCCACGAATCATCTCAGCCAATCACCGGAGACGCCGTCTCCGTCACGCGCCACACCTTCACCGATTTATCCAAGCTTCCGCTGTACACTATCCATCTTCCATCGCCGTCTTCCTCCGCCTCTTCCACCGCCGTCAAACACTTGACGGGTCCCACGTGGTCCATCAACACCGAGAGACACGAGTGTGTCCCATCGCCGTTCCTCCTCCACACACAAATGTTTTTATCCGCTCCGCCGCTCAACACCAGACTTCCGGCGTCGGCGAGGCAGAGCACCGCCATACGATGGCCGCGGAGAGTCCCGCCGTGAGATAGATATTTCTGCCCTTCCCAGAAATTAACGGAGCCGTCAGAAGTTCCGCAGTAAACAATAGACGCCGTTAAATTAACCGCTAACGCCGTTACAGCGTTCTCTTGCTTCATCAACACATTTACCAGAAAATGCTTCGTCCCTTTCCCTTGAAGCTCGCGTTTCCACACTTTCAAAGTTCCGTCGGCGGATCCGGTGAAGAGCAAATCGTCGAATCCGGCGGCTACGGTGTTGATCGCGTCGTCGTGAGCCGATATCGATTCCAGACATTTCGAATCGGAGAGTCTCCAGACTTTGAGAGTCTTATCCCACGAACCGGAGTAGAGTAAACCGAGCTCTTCGTTCAAGCTAAGACACGAAACGGCGTCGTAGTGTCGAATCTTCAGTACGTTTTTCCGGCGACGAACCTCGACGTAGTTCTTCGGGTTCACCGATTTCGTCAAAAACTCTTTCAGAGTCGGTAAGCTTCCAATTCGGGAATATCCTCCGGTTCTTCTCTTAGATCCTCTCCAAACCCGGATTTTACCGTCTTGGTGACCGGTGAAAATCCGGTTATCTCCGGTTATAACAATCGCTTTAACCAATCCACTGGTTGATTTAAATCCGGCGAAGTCCTTGAGGTCTTTCCAGACCCGAATGTTCTTCGAATCGGATCCCGTGAATAGAAGATCTCCAGAAGCAGCCAACGAGTAGACATGACCTTCTTGCCTCACGATCGTACCGATCAAACCGTTGTCCGTATTATCGTTGATGTTTCGGGTCTGGTAGATCCACGGAGACTTGTAGTACGGAGAGTAAGTCTGGTTCCATGGAGACGGAGACATCGTCGGCGTCGTCGTTGTGTCGGTGTAGTACGGAGAGTAAGTCTGATTCCATGGAGATAGAACCTGATTTGGAGACGAATCTCCACTCGTGGTCGAACCATTGCTTTGACGTTGTTTGTAATAATTAGTTATATCGTTGATGTTGTTGTTGCTTGTGTTGCTGCTTGTCTGATTGTTGAAATCACCACCATGGCTCTGTTCTTCTTCGCCGGCGGTGGGATCGGAGTTTAAGAAGGCGGCGAAAGTGAGTCTCCGGTGATGACTACCACTGGTTTCTGCAGCTATCACCATATTTTCCAGATTATACACAAAAGAATAATAAATTGAGTAGTTGTGAGGTTTCTTTTTTTCTTTTGCAAGGATTAATGGGTTTTTATTTTAATTTCGTTGTCGTGTGGGGAAATTTCGAGGGAAAATAAAAGTTCGAAATTTTTTTCTCGGGATTGGGAGAGAAAATTTGTTGGTTTGGTGGGATTTATTGAAATAAAAGAGTGTAAAAGAGGAAGTTGGGTTGGGTATATATAGAGAAGCCGAAGGAGTAAAAGTTGGTGAACGGACGACGTGGGTTACTGACACGTAGCTTTCTGACTGAAGACGTGACCGTCACATACCGGGAGAGCCAGTTTTCACGTGAGACCGTATTAAGAAAATGAAAACTAATAAGTGATTAATTAACATTGTAACCATTTACCTACATGAAAATTTAATTTTTTTTTTTTCGGGATTTTGTGGTTAGGTGGTAAAGGGACGGTTCTGGAACGCTAACACATTTCAGGTTCGATTCACCTGCTGCGTGAAACTACAACACATTATTCATGGACATCCACACGGATATGGGTCCTTGCTTTTGGTCTATTTGCATATCCGGAGAGAAAGTTTATCCGTAGACTGCACTTCTCCCATGAAATTAATCTAGGTCCCTCCATAGGCCGGTTATCAAAAAAAAAAAAATTTAGAATTTTTTTTGTTTTGTTGGTGGGAAAAAAATTGCACACGGTGTCAAAACAATGTATATGTATTAGATATTGGTTCAGGCCCGGCCCAAGTGGGTAGGACAGAGGTGTAATGGTCCAGGAGTCCAAAACAATTTTAAAAAAAATTGTTTATATTTAGGGGTCCGATTTAAAAAAAAAAAATAGAATACAGCCTAATTTCTGAATATTTTAATTAGAAATTTAAGTTTTGTTTTAAATAAACTTTAAAAGGGGCCCAAATTTTTTTTTGTATATATAACAGGGGTCCAAAATTTTTTTTGTATATATAACAGGGGCTCGAATTTATTTTTTTCCCTAAGGATTTAATTATTGTTGGGCCAGAGCTGTATTGGTTATGTATAGGTTTGGTAGTTAAGTTAACCGGTATAGTTTTTTTTTTTTATAACTCAGAGGTAAATCTCAGGCCTATGGAGGGGCCCAGACTAATCCCCTGGGGGAGGTGCAGCCCACGGAAAGAACCTCTCTCCGGATATGCAAATGGGTCCGAAAGCATGAATCCATATCCGTGTGGGTGTTCAGGAACAATGTGTTGTAGTTTCACGCAGTAGGTGGATCGAACTTGAAACGTGTTGGCGTTCTAAACCCGTCTCCTTACCACCTGACCACAAGGTTCTGGACTCGGTATAGTTTTTTTGGTTTAGTTTTTTAATTGTATATATAAAAAAGTGATGTATCATCAGCATCAGCTACAAATTGAATAATATTTAGTAACTTTTTTTACACATTTTATCACTAGAGGAGAACGTTCGTTTTCTACAGATTTTCATATTTTGAAGCAAAAGTGCAAATCAAGGTGTGATTCTTAATCACTTTTTTTTGTTTACAATAAGGAAATTCCAAACCGAAACTTAAACTAATTTCTATTATACATGGAATACATCTCGATCGATCATAAATAAAGTTGCAACGAAAAAATTCAAATCCTACTCTCTATTCCAATATATATTCTTTTAGAAACCCATATGTTATTATTATGAAAATGTATCTAGGAATTATGTCTAAGTTAAACGTAATAGTAGTATTACATGTGGTATGAGCAATGTGAAAATAATTGTACATGAGATGCATGCGTACAAAGATTCGGGTTTTTCTAAGAAGTTGTTGGTTGGATCATTCATAATAGAAATAAGATAACGCGTGTGTGGCTGTGTTGGCGGCTGATCATCTTCACACGTTGCTCAACGTTACGTAACGATAACACTATTCTCCAAGCGGAAATTGATTTTTATTACTTGGTTTAATTTTTTTGCTATTATATAATTTTGACATGTGACAAAGAAATAGGAAAAAGTTTTCTTCCAGATGTTTGACTTTTCTGACCCCCCATGAACGATATAAGATGGATTTTCTTTTTTTCTTTGCTAATAAGTTGTCTACTCGTACGGATTAAGCAAGTTGCAAAACATTTTCTTTTTCTCTAGTTGCAAAACCGTTTTTTTCTTTTTTTTTTAACATCATCAAACTTGTGAAGCCAAAAGATCTTCGTGGAGAATTGTTACAATAGATCTTGGTACAAAACCGTTTTTTTTTTGTGTATTTTTTTGTTGTTGTTTAAATTAATAAACACAACCGAAATAAACGACTCTTTCTCAATTTATTTCAGACTTCGTCTTTTCGTGTTGATTGACTTTCATCACGATACAGAAGAAGATATTTGCTATGTAAAGTACATTTTTGGATAACTTTCAGGGAATATGGGAATCTTCTAAAATAAATTTTAAACATTATCTATTTTGAAACATAAGAAATATTATTTTTTAAAAAGAACGTAAGATTTCTTTTTATCAATTTTAAGATATAACCTAAGATTATGAAAAATAAATCACAATTCCATGCTTACTTCTTTTACTTAAAACTATAGATTACCATTCTAAATAATTTTGATTTTAATATTTAGATTCCAATCTATCTTGAATCTTGATGATTCAGTTCAACACCCGTTAAAATAAAGTGAAAACCGCAAAATTCTAAAAATATAACGTAATACTTCCTATGTTCCAAATTATAGGATGTTTTAGGTTTTTTTTTTATTTTATTAGTATTTTTCAAATATCTATGTAAATTTTTAATTTATTTTCATTCAACAATAAATAAAAAGTTTGTGGTCAAATTAATTCAAAAACAAAAACTCCACCATAGGTTTTAAAGTCAAAACATAATTTAATTGTATCTTTATTCATTAATCATTAATATTGGTTCCATTTAAATTTTCATCGATGATTGTTAATGATAATTATTCAATTGGATTAAGAAAAAAAGAAAAATATTCAATATTCAGTTAAAAATCATGCTATTTGCATTTTTTTAGAGATTGTTTTAGTTATTTATTTAATGATAATTTTTGTAAAAAAATATCTTTAATAAATGTGCTTTTAGGTAGAAAATCATATAATTTAGGAAATAGAGAGTAATAAAAAAACTGATCCGGTCTCTAATGTCAACCCTTAATTAATTGAAAACGATTCTTGACAGCTAGCACAGTTTTGACATTTTTAGGATTTCAGAAAAAAAAACATAATCATTTACATTGTTTCTCCATTTGAAAAAATGGTAATTGTCAATGGTCATGGACTCGAATTATAGAACGACGGCGTTTTGAACTCAAGCGCATAGTCAGTATGGGACCCATCGAATCCCAAAGCCTTTCACATTCACGCGACTATTGTACTTGTCAGAGCAGCTCCAGAAATTCTTTGAAATTCTCAAATAAAAAAAAAAAAAATTTTTTAATGTAATTCAGTTTTACAATTAAATTTTAATTTTAAATAGTAGTTTGAACCAATAAAAAAAATACATATATTTTATGGAATTCTCGTGAGGTTTTTAAATGAGAACTTCATTTTTTTCTCTTTTTTCCTTTTACATTATTATATTAATAAAATTTGTGAGAAATTTTAGTGAGAAACTCCCAATGAGATGTTTTCAATGGTCCACAAACGAGATCTATCTATCTCTGCAGGACGTTATGATTACGATACCAATACGACACGAAATTTATATTTCTATGATTAAATCCAATATTCAAGAGTTTAAAGGTAAAGTACTGAAGTTTAAGATGTACAGAAATTTACCAATCTAACATTTGGTAAAATTGTGGTGGTTACAGAATACTGAATACATCAAAGAATTTGGAAAATAAAAATATTATCAAGTGGCAGATATAAGCTCGCTTCTGTCGAAGTGGCGAATCTCGTCGTCTGAAATTTCAGAGGGCAGTGATATGATTTAATTTGTATTCAAAATTAATTTTCTATGTTTTGTTTATTTTTATTTTAAAAGGCACTATTTAAACCAACAAGGTTAAGTAAAAAATTTCCAATATACAATAATAAATATTTCATACTGTCTTACTTGCTCTCTAATCGTTAGAAAATTAGAAACTCCTTTATTTTGCCGCTAACTTATAACTATCGAGATTGAATGATTCCGAGAGAAAATGTCACTTTCAAGTAAGCAGAACTAAACTACCGTTTTAATCAGACAAAATTACATATTTTTCTTTGTTAGGAGTAGTTTGCACTTTGCACGCCGTTCATTTGACACGACATGCATGTATTTATTATGTGATAAGTTTTGAATTATTACACGATCAATCGTTGTCTAATATATAACAACATTTCCAGAAATATAAAATCCTTGTCTTAAATATGTATGGTACGTACGCATGCCGTCACCACTATGGCAAACGTACAAGCCCCATATTATATACCAATTACAGAAATGTTAAGGATACTATAATTTCCACCACCATAATAATATCAATTATTATTATATAAAAGTCCCACACATGTTTGGAAGTTAGACACACAGGCACAGCACAGCCATACCAATGGACAAAGAAACAAGTTTTTGTTTTGAGTGGCTTAACTGATCTTAGCTAGTCTACGTGCGGTTCCAATAGAAACTGAGCTTTCTATACATGCAGAAAATGTAATCAGTTTTAAATGTAGATAGACACATCTAAACAAATTATTTATCTGTTTTACACGTTAACTATAAAGAAAAAAGATAATTAATTTACTAATACGACGGGCCCCGGGAGTCAAAGATTTGATATTATACATGTTAGATTTGGTAGATTAGAAAAAGGTAATTGAAATTGTGTTTCTTTGTCTAAATTAACTTCTAACTGAAGTTACACAATATCTTTTTTTACTTCATATTTTTTTTTATTAATATAAATACAATTACGAAGAGATTCCGAGCTTTTGATAACCCCGTCGGATTAGAGATCAAAACACGTAAGTTATTAGTCTCATTCCCGATACCGAAACTCGAACTCGTAACTTTTAAACACATTATTGCTTTTGAAAAGTCTCTTAATATACACTAGTAAAACTACAAATGCGATGTCAATTTCATTAAGGGCAATTCTCTAAAATACCATGAAAATGAGTTTTGTTTACTTATATACCACACAAGGAATTAAGGTTCCAACAATACCACTTTTTAAAAGTAAAATTACTAGATTATCCTCTTTGTTTTGTTTTACTAAGTTTCAATTAAAAAAAAAAAAACTTTCTCGTTACCATCGCGCATTCGACGAACACAAATCTCGCCGTTGTGTCGCCCTCGCCGTCGCCACCGTCGGTGGTCTCTTCTCGTAATCGGTGGTCTCTTCTCATCTCCGTCCGCCGTTTTTCTCATCGTCGGTGGTGTATCATCGCCGGAAGTAAGTTATTTCGAGATTTTAGGGTTAGTTTCTGAATTTGGGATTTCCCGATTTGGTTACTTAATTTCGTTTTTTTAATAGTTTGTGAAGTATGCTTCTTTGTTTTCTTTCTCAAATTAATCGCTCCTTTCATTGCGACATTGGATCTCTACTGTTGGAATTTGATCTGTTTCTTCTTCTTCGATTGTTGATTTGTTGTTATGGCAATGCTTTTGTTTACCTTCAATATTTTTGAGTATATACTGCTCTTGATCACAAAGATCGCTTATGTAAATTGCTACTTTTAGTTAGTTTAGGGATTAGCCATATCTGAGCAAGTATTGGGACGTTGTGATTACATTTGTGCCTTTTTGAACAACATCTCAAGTGAGAATTTATCTCAAATTTTTCATGAATCGAACATTGTATCTACATATCACAATCACTGTATGTCTTATCTGCCAGGTTTATAATCTCATGTTTCTCTATGAGTTCTTGCTTTCATCTCCATTGAGATGTTTATTTTTCAGTTGTAGTTGAGTTTTATCTAGTTACTTGGGAGATTTCATGATCTTTGTGTTTATTGGTAATAGTTTCTTTATGTTCTTTGTCTCGGCCTTGTCTTTTGTTGCTTAATGTTGTAGCTTTATGTTTACCAAAATTTAATTTTCGAGTGATGTAACCAAGTTTGGCTTTATTGCAAAAGCAAATGTCTTCTAAAATATTACTCACATAATAGGAGCATGCTGATGAAGATAATAGTATTTTTAATGTCAACAACATAAAGATTGTGCATTCTTACATTATATTTATACTATTATACTGCTGCTTATCTTCTGTTGGTGCAAGTATCTAAGCAAAATGCATTTATCTGATTATTTAGGAAGGTTTCTCGAATTTTTAGGAAGGATTACTTAAAAATTAGGAGGCCTTAATGAATCGTTTAATACATTTCTATATTTGAAATAAGGTATTGATCTTCAACTGCTTTATTTATTTCACTTCTCCTTGCTCTAGCATGATTGCTCAGATCTCAATTCTCCAATATATTTGTTGAATTAGGTATCTTAATGTGTAGATAATCAAAGTTAGTCTTTTCTTGCTCCTTGAACCTTGATTCCAATTAAAGTTTTTGTCTCTGTGCTTTCCTTACTCCAGCCCCGTATAATAATGAGATGAGATAGGTTTAGTAGAGAAAATCTGACCAGTTGACTCCACAATAGAGAATAACAAAAGCTATTAGATTACATAACATATTAAGAGCCTACTGATAAAGATAATGGTCTTTTGAATGTCAACAACATAAAGATTATGCATTCTCACTTTATATTTATATGACTGCTATTGTTTATCTTATGTGGTTTCAAATATCTAAGTAAAATGCATTTCTCTGATTATTTAGGAAGACTTTTCGACATTTTAGGAAAGATTACTTAAAAATTAGAAAGACCTTACTTAATTGTTTCATACATTTCTATTGCAGGTACATATATGGGAGAATTTTTTCCTGACAAGATTCTACTGCCCCGCT
>OVAY01000937.1:0-40512 GCA_900406395.1 Kernera saxatilis
AATTTTTCTTGAGTATATTTTTAACACATTAATATATGACTAATAGTCAACCTAGATCGAGTTATAGGTGTAAATAAGCAATGTTCTATCCGACAAAAACCAATTGAGGGTTTCTTTTTTTAGATTTTAAGCATTTTAATCCTCGAACCGTTGAAAATCTGTTGGAAGTATATGATGGTTTCCTACGGTTACTTATGAACATGAGAATCATATCGAAACGTGGGCATTTGATTTTCAAACGTGGAAAATTATAGATTCCATCAAAAATATGTCGGAAATTTCCAATGGATTTCCGACGGATTCTATATTTCTGACGGAAGTTATTTTCTTTCATTAGCTATCGGAAATCTATTTGAAATTTCAAATGGATTTCCGATGGATTGGTGGATCGGAATACAAATTCAATCATTCAAGGTATAACTTATTGGAGTCTCATGATTTATGGGTTCTGTGTTTACAAACGAGTAGAAAATTGGTAAGTATACATTCCAAAATAACAATTTAGAAACTAAAACACAAATTCTAAACATATCACATACAATATTATACTTTATAACTTAAATTTTAAATTTTCTTTGAGTATATTTTTAAAAACTTAATATATTTCTAGTAATCAACCTAGATCGAGTTATTGGTGTGTATAAGCAATGTTATATCCCACAAAAACCAATTGAGGGTTTCTTTTTTAGATTTTTAAGCATTTTAATCCTCGAACCGTTGAAAATCTGTTGGAAGTATATGATGGTTTCCTACGATTACTTATGAACATGAGAATCATGTCAAAACGTGGGCATTTGATTTGTAAATGTGGAAAATTATAGATTCCGTCGGAAATCTATTGTAAACGTGGGCATTTGATTAGTTTTTTTCATTAGCTATGGGAAATCTATTGGAAATTTCAAACAGATTTCCGATGGATTGGTGGATATGAATACAAATTCAATCATTTAAGGTATAACATATTGTAATATCATGATTTATTGGTTCTGGGTTTACAAACGAGTAGAAAATTGGTATGTATACATTCAAAAATAACAATTTAGAAAGTAAAACACAAATTCAAAACATATCACATACAATACTATACTTTATAACTTAAATTTTAAATTTTCTTTAAGTATATTTTTAAAACCTTAATATATGTCTAATAATCAACGTAGATCTAGTTATTGGTGTGAATAAGCAATGTTC
Organism: Kernera saxatilis; assembly: GCA_900406395.1. Lineage (NCBI taxonomy): Eukaryota > Viridiplantae > Streptophyta > Magnoliopsida > Brassicales > Brassicaceae > Kernera > Kernera saxatilis. Next base: position 1,192 of record OVAY01000937.1, read on the forward strand.
TATCCCACAAAAACCAGTTAAGGGTTTCTGTTTTAGATTTTAAATATTTTAATCCTCGAACTGTTGAAAATCTGTTTAAAGTATCTTATGGCTTCCAATGGTTACTTATGAACATGAGAATCATGTCGAAACGTGGGCATTCGATTTTTAAAACGTGGAAAATTATAGATTCCGACGGATTCTATATTGCCGACGGATTTTCGACGAATTCTATATTTCTGACGGATTTCCGACGGAAGTTAGTTTTTTTCATTAGCTATCAGAAATCTATTGGAAATTTCAAACGAATTTCCGACGGATTGGTAGATCGGAATACAAATTCAATCATTTAAGGTATAACATATTGTAATATCATAATTTATAGGTTGTAGGTTTACAAACAAGTAGAAAATTGGTATGTATACATTCAAAAATAACAATTTAGAAACTAAAACACAAATTCTAAATATATCACACACAATACAATACTATATTTTTAAAACCTGAATATGTGGCTAATCGTGAAGCTAGATCGAGTTATTGGTGTGAAAAACAATGTTCTAACCCACAAAAACCTATTGATAGTATCTTTTTAGATTTTTAGCATTTTAATCCTCGAACCGTTGAAAATCTGTTGGAAGTTTATGATCGTTTCCTACCGTTACTTATGAACATGAGAAACATGTCGAAACGTGGGCAATTATTTAGTAAATGTGAGAATTTATAGATTTCGTCTGATATCTGTCGGAAATTTCCAACGGATTTCCGACGAATTCAACATTTTCGAAGGAATTTTGTTTTTTTTTCATTAGCCGTCAAAAATCCGTTTGAAATTTGTGGATATGAATACAAATTCAATTATCTAAGGTATAATATATTGTAATATCATGATTTATGGGTTGCGCGTTTACAAACGAGTTGAAAATTGGTATATATACATTCAAAAATAACAATTTAGAAACTAAGACACATATTCAAAACATATCACATATAATATTATAATTTATAAGTTAAATTTTAAAATTTCTTTGACTATATTTTTAAAACTCAATATGTGGCTAATCATGAAGCTAGATCGAGTTATTGGTGTGAAAAACAATGTTCTATCCCACAAAAACCTATTGACGGTTTCTTTTTAGATTTTTAGCATTTTAATCCTCGAACCGTTGAAAATCTGTTGGAAGTTTATGATGGTTTCCTACCGTTACTTATGAACATGAGAATTATGTCGAAACGTGTGCAAATATTTTGTAAATGTGAGAAATTATAGATTCCGTCGGAAATATGTCGGAAATTTCGAATTCTACATTTCCGACATATTTCCGACGGAATTTTGTTTCTTTAATTAGCCATCACAAATCCATTGGAAATTTAAAATAGATTTCCGACAGATTGGTGGATAGGAATACAAATTCAATCATTTAAGGTATAACATATTGTTATATCATGATTTATGGTTCCGGGTTTACAAACGAGTTGAAATTTTGTATATACATTCAAAATAACAATTTAGGAACTGAAACACAAATTCAAAACTTATCAAATATAATACGAGACTTTATAACTTAAATTTTATTTTAAAACCTCAATATGTTGTTAATCATCAAGCTAGATCGAGTTATTGGTGTGAAAAGCAATGTTCTATACCTCAAAAACCTATTGACGGTTTCGTTTTTAGATTTTTAGCATTTTAATCCTCGAAACATTGAAAATATGTTGGACGTTTATGAGTGTTTCCTACGGTTACTTATGAACATGAGAAACATGTCAAAACGTGGGCAATTGATTTCCAAGCCTAATCTAGCATTCAAAACATCCAAATGTGAAGGCCCAATGATTATCTAGTCTTAATCTCCAACAGCCAACTCCTAATCTTTTATTAATCTACTTAACCCATGATTGAGCCAAAAGACAACTCACTCATGTTTAAGAATGAAACAAGAGCAATAATTAAGAAAGACATAATTAAAAGAAGATAAGAGAAAGAGATTAAGATAAATATTGCATTAAAACATGTAGAGATGTTGAAATCCAAAGATCATAATCCAAAAGAGACAAATGCAACTCAAAAACAATCAAAACTTGTCAAAAAAATGGTCTTACATATTTATAGAGGTGGGGATCGAACCGGGTCAACCCGGGACAAACCGGGTTTGACCCGGCAAATTTGAGGCGAAACTCTCTGTGATCGGTCGACCTGATTGGTCTGGGGACCGATCTCATGAGCATTTCTAGAGAGTTGGTGTTTCTATGATCGGTCGGGTTGATCGGGCAGCTGGACCGATCGTCAGTAAATTGGCCATAACGTTTGAACCAGAGCTCCGAATGAATCTAATCCAAAGCCCACGTCAAGCTAACTCAACTCCCTATCCTGCCACCAAATTTGAGATAACACTGAGCACGGGAAGGCCTCCATCCGACATGATCTTCCAGATGCATCTGCTTCACTCTGCATCTTCATATTTGCTAGTTTTGCCTCCAAGAGTGTTTCCTCTATCTTTCTTCAAGCTCAATGAGATTTATTTGATCCAAAAAATTCCCCAACACCTATATGAACACAAAAGACCAAAAAGGAAGAACAAAGACACTCTAGGACATCTAAATGCATCAAAACTCACTAATACTCTATGATGAACTTAAAACACTAAATGAGACTTAAATGCAAGGAAACACTTCTCTAAATGATGCTAAATGAGATGAAAATAAGGTAAAATATGTGGTTAAAGAAGCTAAAAACCAACACTATCAGTTTACAAACTAGTTGAAAATTGGTATCTATACATTCAAAAATAACAATTTAGAAACTAAAACACAAATTCAAATCATATCACATATAATAATTTATACTTTATTACTTAAATTTTAAAATTTCATTGAGTATTGGTTTAAAACCTCAATATATGGCTAACAATCAAGCTAGATCTGAGTTATTGCTGTGAATAAGCAATGTTCTATCCCTCAAAAACCTATTGACGGTTTCATTTTTAGATTTTTAGCATTTTAATCCTCGAACCGTTGCAAATCTGTTGGAAGGTTATGACGGTTTCCTACGGTTACTTATATCTCTGTACTCCACCAAGTTATTCCGAGCCTTCTTCTTTAGTGGCTGGAAAACTGTGTTGGTCCTCTGTCTCCGACGTTTTTGCACATATCTGTACTTAAGACAATGAAACAAGAGTGCATGAGGTCTGAAAAGAGGTAAAGTTTTAAGGTGGGGGTACCAACTAAAGATGAGATGGCCATTCTGGACAACAAAGAGTGGTGAAAAGGATAAGATGTCTTGAATGTCTGGTTCGTTTCCCTGATCTAACACCTTTGATGAGAGAGTTAATCCATATTAAAGTCTAAATAATAATAGAGTCCACTTCCAATCTAGCAAAAATCTCAACAAGATGAAGTTTTTCAGGGGTAAGTTGAGTCATGGGGTTTCTATATATCGTTTAGTCCAACCGGATCCTGTAAATGGTCACTAGAAAAATAAGTTAAAGCATATAATGGTTAATATCATCATAAGATAATGTCCTTTTTTTTTTTTTTTGTCATCACATAAGATAATGTCCTTATTCCCTACTGTTTTGACTCAATAAAAACAAAAATTTTAAGATAAAAACCAAAGAAAAACTGTTAGTAACGATACTCCCCCCATACTTAATTCGCACCGTCCCAGTGTGAAAATAAGAACAAAATGGAGTGGATTAAGCACAATAAAGCAGTGAACTTAAAGGTAAATGATGTAAAAGAATATAGGAAAGAAAACACATGTTGAAGATTTGCTCAAAAACGGAGTTTTAAGAGCATCATAGCGTAATTCGTGATGTATCAGCCAGTTGTAGCTTGTCTCAGGTATAGCAAACAAATCTCCATTATATTTATTACTAAGGGGATGAGAAAATCAAAAGATATTAACAAAACATTTTTAGAGAAAACCCGGTTTGTATGTTTGAGAGAAAATTGAGTTTAACGCATCAATACCCAAAGGGAATTTTCAGAACCGAGTCTTCAATCAGAACTACAAGAGCACAAACGTTGAGAATCCTCAAGATCAAGTCTATCCTCCTCAATAACAAACCTTCAGAACGAATTCTTACCCTCAAGGACAAGGATTTCAGAACAAGGGACAAGCTACGGAGTTCAACAATGGATGCAACAACTTCCAACAGAAGCCTCAGTTCAACAACTTCCAAGCTCCTCCTACACAAGCTCCAACGAGTTCAACTCCTGCTTCTCAAGACAACAAACTCGAGCTCGGGATGCAACAACTACTTCAAAATAAAAAAGAAGACAGCAAGTGACATGAATATCAAGGTGGATAGCATGTACAATGACCTGAACAACAAGTTCGAGTCAATTTCTACACACTTAAAGAAGATGGATATCCAATTGCCTCAAACTGCTAAAGCATTTAAGAGACCAGCTGGTACTCTTTCTAGTAGGGTCGAACAGAACCCTTGGAATGAGAATGTGAATGCTATCACACTTAGAAGTGGCAGGAACCTAATCAAAAGGGGAAAGTAAAAGACTCAGAAAAAACAGAAAGCTCCTCAAAGGAGGATGATGAAGCCAAACCCGTGTCTCCCCCTGTACAAGTGGATGATGACGTGCCACCAACTATGGTACCACGTGTCTACAAATCCAAGATACTATTCCCTGATGCCCTGAAGAAACCAAAGAAGGAGAAGGAACTTGCTAAGTTTAAAGAGCTTGTTGGGCAATTAACTGTGATATTGCCTTTCGTTGATGCTTGTATGATGGTTCCATCTTTGAAGAAGTACGTGAAGAGCATCTTGACACACAACATCAGCCCTGAATAAGGCGTGACTATGATCACACATGAGTGCAGCTCCGTCCTTCAAAATCAGGTACCTAAGAAACTAGGTGATCCGGGCAGCTTTGTGCTCTCTTGTGAGATTAAAGGTCATACTTTCGGGAGATTTCTCTGTGACTTGGGATCCAGTGTAAATTTAATACCATATTTAGTAGCTAAGAGGCTTGGTATCCACGAGTTTAAGCCCACACAAATCTCCTTTGTTCTAGCTGATAGATCCGTAAGGCTTCTTGTAGGCGTTATTGTCGATCTTCCTGTCATTATTGGGAATTGCTCTATTCCAGTTGACTTTGTGGTCTTAGAATTTGATGAGGAATCTAAGGATCCCTTTATCCTTGGTCGTCCTTTCCTAGCTACAGCAGGAGCTATCATTGATGTTCAGAAAGGCAAGATAGCTTGATGGCCATGGCCATCTGGGAGACCTTGTTATGAAATTCGATGTTGAGAAAGCTTTGAAGAAACCTACCATAGATGGCCATGTTTTCTTTGTCGATACACTTAGTGAGATCACTGATGAGATCTTTCAAGAGCTCTTATTCGATGATCCCTTGGAGATAGCTTTCACCAAAGTTGTAGACAAATTTGGTTACATATGTGCAACAACTTCAACCTATGTTGATTTGCTTGACTTTGCTGAAAGTTATGATGAAGAGGTTGCTGCTCTTGAATTAGATGACACTAAAGACGTGTCTCACACCACCATGGACGTGCCTACTGTCCCTATAAACACTCTCAAAGCCGTTGCAGACCCTTGGAGCGAGCTGAAAGCTCCTAAGGTATAACTTAAACCGCTCCCTGTTGGGCTAAGGTACATGTTTCTTGGACCTATCAAACTTATCTTGTTGTCATTAATTGACTTTGAATAATGTTGATTCACACTTACTTCGTTGTGAGTAGAGAAAGTATTGCAGGGCGTTAGGCTATTCACTTGATGATATCCCATGAATCTCTTAAGATCTTTGTATGCACATGATCCATCTGGATGATGAATAAAAATCTTCAATAGAACATCAAAGGAGGCTAAACCCTAACCTTAAAGACGTGGTCAAGAAGGAAACTATGAAGCTCTTAGAGGTTGGAATCATCTTTGCAATCTCTAATTCAAAGCAGAACGAGAATAGATGGCTTGCATGCTAGTTATTGAATTCCTTTAGTAGGCTCCCGTTGATGAGGTAGATACCAATTCCGATACGCTTGTGCGGTCCCCCGTCAATTCCTTTGAGTTTAGTTCGGGCCAGCGAAACAATGTGAAGGAAGGTTCCTATTTTTGATTTTGGTTTTCGTATCCTGATAGCAAGTGGGTAAGCCCGATAACGTTGTACCAAAGAAGAGAGGAGTAACAGTCGTTTAGAACGAGAGAAACGAGCTTATTCCAACAAGAACGATCACAGAACAGGAAGCTCAATTCTTCAACATGAAAATATCATTTCCTTTTACCATTCATTGATAAAATGCTTGAAAGATTAGCTAATCGTCCTTACTATTATTTTCTAGATGGTTATTCAGGTTTCTTTTCGATACCGATTCACCCAGATGATCAAGAGAAGACCACTTTCACCTGTCCTTATGGCACCTATGCGTATCGAATGATGCCATTTGGTTAGATATGGGATAGTCCTTGGTCATAAGATATCAGAGAAAGGCATTGAAGTGGACAAAGCAAAAATGGAAGTCATGATGAACTTACAATCTCCTACGAATGTGAAGGGAATACACAGTTTCCTTGGACATGCTGGCTTCTACAGGAGATTCATTCAAGATTTCTCTAAGATCTCAAGGCCTCTCACAAGTCCTTTGCAAGGATGTGGCCTTTGAGTTCAATGACGAGTGCTTTGATGCATTCAAAAAGATCAAAGACGCACTCACTTCAGCTCCAATAGTTCAGGCACCTGACTGGACCTTACCTTTTGAGATTATGTGTGACGCTAGGTGCAGTGCTTGAACAGAGGAAAGATAAGAAGCTTCACGTCATCTACTATGCAAGTAGAACACTTGATTATGCCCAATGCAACTATGCCACCACGGAGAAAGAACTGCTTGCAATCGTCTTTGCTTTTGAGAAATTTTGATCCTATCTTGTTGGATCTAAGGTGATAGTCCACACGGATCATGATGCTCTTAAGTACCTATTGGCAAAGAAATATGCCAAGCCACGTCTCCTAAAATGGATCCTTCTACTCCAAGAATTCGATCTAGAGATCAAAGACAAGAAAGGCTCAGAGAAAGGAGTTGTTGATCATCCCTCTAGGATGCGTGTAGAAGTTGAAATTATTTTAAATGATAGCTTCCTCGAAGAGCATGTGTATCCTATAAGCATCATTGATGATGACCCACGTCTCTCATCTACAGCACAAGCAAATATCATTCAATTCAATGGTACCAACACATAGCTAATTTCCTTGCTACTGATGTTGAACCACCTTATTTTGCAGGGTACATAAAGAAAAAATTATTAAGAGAAGTTAGGAGATACTTCTGGGATGAGCCATACCTCTACAAACATTGCTCTGATGGGATGTTCAGACGATGCATCTCTGAAGACGAAATAGAGGGAGTACTTTATGCTTGTCATGGTTCTAATTATGCTAGTCATTTTGCTACTTTCCAAACTGTCTAAGGATTTGCAGGCTGGTCTTTGGTGGCCTACCATGTTTAAGGACACCCACAAATTCATCTCTAGGTGTGATGCATGCCAAAGAAAAGAAAATAGCAGCAAGAGAAACGAAATGCCTCAAAACTTCATTCCCAAAGTCGAAGTTTTGATGTTTGAGGCATTGACTTCATGGGACCATCCCCTTCATCCTTTGGCCATTCCTACATTCTTGTCGTTGTGCACTACGTGTCTAAGTTGATAGAAGAAGTAGCAAGCCCGACTAATGATGCAAAAGTCATGGTCAAGTTGTTTAAATCCATCATCTTCCTAAGGTTTGGAGTACCACGCACTGTCATAAGCGATGGAGGCTCTCACTTCATCAACAGAGTTTTTGAGAACCTTCTAAGGAAGAATGGCATGAGACACAAGGTTGCAACACCTTATCATCCTCAAACCAGTGGTGAAGTTGAAATCTTTAACAGAGAAATCAAGGAGATCTTGCAGAAAACTGTTAGAAAGACAAGGAAGGATTGGTCCACTAAGCTCGATGATGCTCTTTGGGCATACAGAACAGCCTTCAAAACACCTCTTAGGACCACGCCTTTTCACCTTGTCTATGGCAAAGCATATCATCTCTCTGTATAGCTTGAGTACAAGGCTGCTTGGGCCATTAAACAGCTGAATTTTGACATAATGACAGCTGCATAGAGGCTTTTGATTCAACTCAATGAGTTAGACGAGATTCGACACTTGGCCTATGAGAACTCCAAAATCTACAAGGAGAGAACCAAGGCATATCATGATAAAAAGATCATACCTAAGTCATTCTACCCCTAATGACCACGTTCTACTCTTCAACTCACGCCTTAAGCTCTTTCCTGTAAAGCTCAGGTGAAGATGGCCGGGCCCTTTCAGAGTTAAAGAGGTTAAGTCTTATGGTGCAGTGTTCTTTGAGATAAGCACCGAGGTTAATTCACTGTCAATGGCCAACGTCTCAAACAATACCTTGCTGACTATGAATAGGCTGAGGGAGATTTAATCCCCTTAGTTGATCCACCAAACGCTTGATCGAACTCTTCAAAGCTTCGCAGTCGAGCTAACGACGTTAAACAAAACGCTTTATGGGAGGCACCCCATAGGTATTTTACTTTAAATCTTTGCTTTGAGTCTTTTTTTTTAACTAGTTTTTATGTTGTTCTTACATGTCTTGATGGAAAGAATAGGAGTAATCGCATACAAGCTCAATAAGTTGAAGTTAATAACTTCGTTTGGTCTGAATAGAGAGGACCGGTCGCAAGGACCGATCACAATCTCTCCAATTTGTGACCAGTCCTCCACTCATGCACTTAAAAACGTGATAAAATCTCCCTGAGTTTGAGGACCGGTCAAGAGGACCGGTCACACACAGAACCAATTGCGACCAATCCTTCATGATAAACCCAAAAATGAAGATAAAAAAATCGGACCCGTGTAAGATCGGTCAAAAGGACCAGTCACAATTCCTTTTCTATGTGACCGGTCCTCCCTTGCAGCTTCACCATGGAATCAAGACCCCCATAGACCGGTCATGGTTGCTTCTTCCAGTGATCAGTCTCCAACAGGCAAAGGTACACTTTCGACATCCTAACTTCAGTACCGTTCCAAAACAAAATTGACCCAAATTTTTTCAACCTTGTCTCGGATTTTATCTTCAAAATTGACCCATAAATAATTTCTAAGATGGAAGTTTCTTGAGATTATGAATATTTTGATCGTTAAACTCAAATTGTTTTCTCAAGAACACAAACCGGGTTTTCTCTAAAAACCGTTTTGTTCATATCTTTGCAATTCTTGTTTGTTTTTGACAATTTTTGGTGTTTTAGCTTGCTTGTCTCATCCCCTTACTAAAAACTATGATGGAGATTCGTTTGCTACACCTGAGACAAGCTACAACTGGCTGATACATCACGAATTACGCTATGATGCTCTTAAAACTCCGTTTCTGAGCAAGTCTTCAACATGTGTTTTCTTTCCTATACTCTTTTACATCATTTACCTTTAACTACACTCCCTTTTGGTTCTTATTCTCACACTGAGACGATGCGAATTAAGTCTGGGGGGGAGTATTGTTACTAAGGGTCTGATTGGTTAAGGCTGTAACTTTAGGTTTTTGACTGTAGAATTTGGGCTGTAGGTTTTACGGCTGTCGCCGTAGGATTTTGGCTTTGACTTTTTTAAAAAATTAAAATGAAAGTTTGATTGGTAAATATTAGCTTTGTGAATTCTTATATCATCATTTTTATTATTTAAATATTGAAACTAGTTTAAATTAATAAAATTCATAAGAAATCCATAAATAATTAAAAACAAATAAATCAAAATATTTGAATGCATGAATAATTGTTTTAAAGCGCGCAAAGCTTCATTCAAAATATTAAATAAAATAAAACATTATTTTTATTTCAATTTTTGATATTTTATTTCATATAATATATATATATATATATATAATATCATGTTATAATATATGATAAAATATATATTTGAAAAATAAAAGTACCTTGCTTTTTTAGATTTAATATATAAACATATTTATATTAAATAGATAGATATTCATTATATCATATTTTGATAATAATTATTATTATATTATTATATTATTATATTATAATATAAAGTTAAACAAATAAATGAAAATGTGGTAAGAAAAGAGAACGAGAATGTATAAAAAGGAAAAAGAGAGAAAAAAATTAGAAAGAGGAAAGAGAAAAACCAAAGCAATATTTTGTGTGCTGTCAAAAATTTGGCTTTCTAAAGCCAAAATCGAATGGAATTTTTTTTTTTAGCTGTAGCTTTTTAAAAATGGTCTACAGCATGATTGGTTGATTTTGAGACTGTAGATGTAGTAAATGGATGTACAAAGATGCTACAGACACTACCAATCAAGCCCTAAGTCTTTTCTTTTGGTTTTTGTCTTTAAATTTTTGCTTTTATCGATTCAAAACGTTTTAGTGAGTCAAAAGAGTAGAGAATAAAGACCTTATCTTATGAAGATAATAAACCATTATATGTTTTAACTTATTTTCTTAGTGACCATTTTCATTATTCAGTTGGACCAAACGATATATAGAAACCCCATGACTCAACTTATCATTGATAACTTCATCTTGCAGAGATTTTTTCTAGCCCTTAAGTTGGATCTATCTTCTTTATTTGGACTTTAATACAGATTAATTCTCTCATCAATGGTGTTAGATTAGGGAAACGAACCAGACATTCAAGACATCATATCTTTTTTACCACTATTTGTTGTCCTGAATGGCCAGTTCATCTTTAGTTGGTACCCCCACCTTTAACCCTTTACCTCTTTTAAGATCTCATGCGCTCTTGTTTCTTTGTCTTAAGTGTAGATATGTCCAAAAACGTCGGAGAGTGGAGTACAGAGATATGATTCAAAAAGAACTTGGTGTTTTCTTGGGGACATTCAATAAGGGTAAAATTTGTGGGCTAATGAGACCTTTTTCCCTCTATAAAAAAAACGGAAAAATAAGAGCGGAAAGGAAACGGTAAAATATCTATTGTCTCTTAGCATATAAAAATCCACAGGGAATGCAAGAGTTCTATCTACAGAGAAGAGTTCTATTTACAGGACTTACAGAGAAAACTTTAAGTATGGGGGAAGAAAAGAAAGAGCAAAGTGGTTGGAAACTGTGGCTATCAACATGTCCATTCTCTCTTGCTGTTTTGCAAAATGTCTTGAATCCTCTGGAGCGTCTGGTAGCCCTAAACACTCTTAACCTCACCAAACACTTAAATAAACCTTTATGATTCCTATTGCCGTCTACCATGAATGATATCTTTTGGTGAGAATTCACGAAATACTTAATGAATGTAGATAGTCAACTAACAAAAAGGCAATGTTTTTGCATGTTTGGAGTTCAAACGGATTCGTTTGTGAAGTTCGTGGTGGGAGTATAGTGAGAAAAGTCTAACTTGGCTTGTTTAATGTGGTCAGCAGGTCATAAGTCTAAAGCATGGTTACTGAAAATTTGCGAGTTCCCGTGATTTTCAAACCTCTTTCACCTTTCTAAGATTCTTGTTTGCTTGAGGGCAAGCAAAGTCTAAGTCTTGGAGAGTAGATATACTATGATTTTTACCATTTTAATGATTTATTTTGGTGTTTTAATGGTTGTTAATCTCCAGAAGTAGTTTTATAGTCTATATATAGTGCAAAAATGGGCAAATCTCATATGGAGACCAATGCAGAAGTGTCACAGTTATGTTATCCATTCTAGGTGTTCCCGAAGTCCAATCTTAATGAAATTAGTGACGATCTAGCCCTCTGAGTTAGCTTTCTAATTCACTTGACCTAGACCCATTTGGATCTCAGGTTGAAGAGTTATTCACGTTTTACAAACGAGTGGTCTAGAAGACCGGCCGCATGGACCGGGTGGAGATTTGAAGCTCAAGAACTGTCCTACAATTTTCCCCAACTTCAGACCACGATCTTGAGTCCTCCCATAGAGGACCGGTCACTAGGAATGGTTACTATTCACTCTCCATGTGACCCGTCCACTCTTCTTAAATTTCAGCTTCAAACCCGCAGAAGACCAGGCGTGAGGACCGGTCGCAGAAGGCTTAAAACGCGACCGGTCCTTCACTTCTCTTCAAGAAAACACGATTTTCAATGTCCCAGCTGGAGGACCGATCATGAAGATTGGTTGCTGAATGCTCAAAACGTGACTTGTCTTCAAGCAGATTTGAAGAAGATTCAACTTTATCTCGTCTTATCACTTCAAAATCGACTTTACCAAGCACTAGATCTATATATATTTATTTTTTTAGCTTCTTGGGCGAGAGAGCCACCTCCTTAGAGTCTAGGAAAATTCACGTTTTAATTGAGAGATCCGAGCTCCCAAGAGAGAAGAACTTTTATCTCTTTTCTATTGAATGCAATTGTTCTCGAGAATAATTTTTATCTCTGCACTTGTTCTAGAGAAGAAGTTTTATCTCTTTACTTTGTCATATCTTTTGTATTGAGTGCAATTCGTTTTACCAATGCTTTTGATTTCGTTATGTCTAGGTTATAGTAGTTTATTAGTTAGATCTAAGGTCAAATACACAGGGATATTATCATAGTTCTTCGTCTAGTTTTGTTTCTATTGATGTTAGCTAACTTGATCACCTAGCTACTGTTCTTAGGTGCGTTTACATTCCAAAAGTCTAGTAAGTAGGCTGATCTATTCTAGATGATTTAGGGGTTATAACCAACGAGAGTCTGAGTTATAGACTTTACTAAACACATCAAATAATGTTCATGTTAAAGCGTATCGATCTATCTAACGATATGCGAGAGTTTAGCCTTTAGGTAGTAGATATAGGGGCTGGAGCCACGAGAGTGGAAAGGCTTTAAATTTAAGTGAATTTGAGTTAAGGACGTGGCTTAACCACATCCCTACTGATAGACCTAAGACTAATATTTTATGATTCTCTGCTATGAACCTGAATACCTAGCGTTTTCCTTAATAGTTTTCTAAAATCGTTTTTTGCTTAGTAGTTTAGATTCGTTTCTACATCTTTTTTCTTTGGTTTAGCTATTTATTAATCTCGTATTCTCCTAGCGCAGCAATCTTATAGTCGCTTGGGTTTGATAACTCTTTGTACTACTTCGCTGTTGTGCACTTGCAACAATGGTCTTAGGGAAAACCTGAGTCATATCAGATCTCGTTCGATTAACTCGAGTATGGGAGGCAGCATTGAGTTACTATTTTTGAAGTTCTGCATCAACTCGGTACAAGTCTCCCGATCTTGACTGTTGTTGAAAAGAGAAGCACTCAGACAGAACAGACGAAATATGACCTTGATTGTTCAACTGTTGCCTCTTTTGAATGTCGAATTTGGAGAAAGGCTCCCCAACAGGCCTCTTCTTAGCAGCCGCCTCAGGCAACTCGATTTCCTCATAAGTCTTCTCAGCAGAGTCTTGAGATGCCGATCCCTCGGTCGGCTTCTTCTTCTTCTTTTTCTTCTTCTTCTTCTCCGTTGATCCTGCGCGCGCAACCTCGACAAACCGATTGTGACCTGCTCCTCGACCTGTTCAGGAGCTACATTCGACTTTTCGCCCTGTTCGAGCATATTAGTGTCACCGACGACCGGCTCGAAGGGAACGATTTCCATGCTGCTCTGCATGATCGGCTCAGTGCCGTATCGCCGACCTACTCGTTATGTTCTATAATGATACAACCATATATTTGTATCATCACTTATCATACGATTTCAAAATAATGAAAACCGATGTTTTGATCAATTTAATTTGTTTTTTCTATGTATGATCTTTGTCACCAACTCACCATACATAGAGAAAAATGAAAAGAAAAACCTATCATTGTAGGGCAAGATTAATCTATTCTATAAAACTAAATTTTTTGAATAATTAACTATTTGTTATACGACATTGTTAATAAATTAGCAAAGACTCTAAGGCTACAAAAACCGTGAGAGATGATGCTCTTTGTGCATGACCCTCCTTTAGGAGTCTAAAAAGAATATCACATCATAGGAGAGAAAAATGGTATGCTACTAGATCATAGCGTTCCCATGTCTTGATCCCTTTTATGAAATACCACTAGAGTATTTTTTTTTTTTTCTTATGTGGAATAATTTTTTTGGCAGAGAAAAGTAGTTGAAGAGCTTCAAATGTTCAGACACGATTAGATTTTCATATTGTCTAAGCTTATGTTTTCAGTAGGTGATAGTGTGTACCCTTATTTTTTTATTTTTGAAATGAATGTTAAATTGTTATTCATGCAAAAAAAAAAAACGTTTTTTACATTGAATGTTGCTTTGTTTTAGAGATTGCTGAAATTAAACTTAGATAACAAAGAGCTAAAGAAAACAGAGTTAAACTTCTTCTAGGTTTTAGCTAACGAGTTTGTGTTGAGAACCACACACATGCTTCCCTCGTATGTCCGGTTTCATGTATTGTTGATGGAGCTGAGCCGATTACGCACGATCTTGTCTATGAACTTAATGATTTTTGAGGTCGGCAAAGGGGTTTCACCATGCCTTCATCCATTTCGTTCTCTCCAAATGTGGTAGAACGTTGTTTGAAAAACCTATCGCATGAGGAAAGTATGAACTTTTCCTTGATTCATGGTCTGAAGATGAGCAATTAGCTGATTCTAGTTTGTTGTATAGTGGGTTCCCAATAACCTGATCGTGAGAGTCCTTCATACCTCCATGGATTACCTATATTCAAACAATAAATGGTTTTGAGTTTCCTTTGTATGGTGACACAACACACATTGGCGTTGTTGTTGTGATTGTCCAGTGACGAGATCTATCTCCTGTTGAAAGGCGATCAAGCATTGCCAACCAAGCCATGAAAGAGTACTTCGATGTTGAAAACTGAAACCAAATTGCCTTGTACTAGGCACCCGTTGGATGAGCAGTACAGATCTGATTCCAAGTGCCCTTTGAGGAGAAATTTCTTTTGTACGTGTCAGGTGAAACACACCATAACGAGATATCTTCTCCATCTCCCCTTTCCCTAAATGCCCGACTGATTTCCTCTTCAACTTTTGATTTATATGATGAATGGAGATTAACGATGGGTTAGACTTTCGTCTATGAGCTTAATCGAAATAAAGGAGAGGTTGAATCAACGTATTGGTTTGGTATTGATGATGTAAAAATATTACAAAGAGTCTCAATCGAGATTACAAAGTGAATGATTCTCTCTTTAGAGCTCGTAATCGAGATTACAAAGTGAATGATTCTCTCTTTAGAGATCCCTAAAACGATCTTCTTTCTTGTTTAAATAGGCCTTCGACGGCCTCAACGAAGATTGTGGAGATTTGGTGAAGATCCTCCTAGATTTCCTCCAACTCCTTTGACTTAGTTCTGCTACTCGGGACGAGGTCGCCAATTCGTCCTTAATGAGAATCGGGCTCAGCCCATTAAGCGAAGGCTTTTGGGCCTGGACTTGACTGATTGTTGGGGCCCGAACTAGACCTCGGGTTTGTGTTAAACCCGGTACCAACAATGGCCCCCAAGCCCTTTAGCAATCAGATAAATATTGGTCAAGAGCTTGATTTGATGCATCTAATTAAAGATGACCTCGAGCTCCGCGAATTTGGTGTGTCGAGGTGGTTAAGATTGTGAGAATCTGAGCCATTATTATTTTAAAAAAAACTGTTTTTCTCCACTCCTCCTATAAATGTTAGGTCGTAATGATGACCTAGAACCCACGCGCCCACTACTCCCAAGGTAAACCGCTTCTCTCTTTGCTACTTAAATTTTCTTTCGTTTAGTTTTTGATTATTCTGAAACGAAAATTCTTTAGTCTTTAGAGAAAAAGCTTGTCCGTCCTCAACAGTATTTCTGGGTTCGAACTTTTTGTTTTTCTTTCTCGACTTCTCAACTCGCTTCTTGTTTCGACTCAGCATGTCTGACCTTCCATCTAGAGATAGAGACAATGAGGGGGAGTTCTTTAGACCTCAGTCGAGGTCAAACTTGACTCCCGATGACCTAAGGGATCTCTGTCGCGAGTACAGATTTCTGGCGGCGGTTGAAACGATGTTACCGAAGTCTAACGAGTCTCCGAGAGCCATCCGCACCGGGTACTATTGCGCTTACGCAATTTTCTTCAAGTCATGTGATGTGCTTAGGTTTTAATCCCTAAGTAGATACAATTAATTAACTGCAAATACACAGCTTATCGATTGTAGAACTTAAGGTATCGATCCCACAGAGACTAAAGCCTACACAACGGATTTATGAGAGTAAGGCTAAGCTGAATCAAGATAAGATAATGAGTGTCACGAAATCCTAAAGCTAAGAAAAGTAAAGTAAATAAAACGGTTAAAGCAATAAGGAAAAACGCTAGGTCTCAGGATAATCGCAGAGTATCATGGATCTAACATGATTAGGCAAATTAATAGGGATTATGAGAAACCGTTCTCTAACTCAAATCACGGATGTAAAGCCTTTCCACTCTCGTGGCTCCAGCCCCTATATCTAACTAGCTAAAGGCTAAACTCTTGCATGTCGTTAGCTAGCTCAATACGCATTAATTCGGTTCATGATTCAACTGTTCACTAAAGTCTATAACTCATACTCTCGTTGGTTATAACCCTTAGCTTACCAATGACTAGATCAGGTGATTTACTAGACTTTTGGAATGTAAATCTATCCTAAAAATGTTTCACAAGTTAGCTACTCAAGTGAAAAGCAATAAGAACAATCATGGTAAAGAACTCTAAGAATATCCCTAAGTATGAGTCTATATCCTAATCAATCCATGAAAACTCTTTGATTTCGTTCAACCTAACTGAATAAAGTATTCACATATATACATAAACGAAAGCAAAATCAAAAGGAAATCGGATTGCATTCCATAAGTAAAAGAGATGACAAAGTAAAGAGATAAAAAATATTCTCTAAAGTATTCACACATATGCATAAACGAAAGCAAAATCATAATCAATCCATGAAAACTCTTTGATTCCGTTCAACCTAACTGAATGAACTATTCACACATATGCATAAACGAAATCAAAATCATAAGGAAATCGGATTGCATTCCATAAGTAAAAAAGATGACAAAGTAAAGAGATAAAAATTCTTCTCTAGAACAAGTGCAGAGATGACATATTCTCTCTTGAGAGCCTTGAATCTCTCTATCAAAACGTGAATATAAGTTTCCTAGACTCTAAGGAGGCGGCTCTCCTGCCCAAGAAGCTAAAGAATGAATATATAGTGCTAGGTCTTGATAAAGTCGGTTGTGAAGAGATAAGGCGAGATTAGACCGAACCTTCTTCAAATCTTCCTATGGACCGGTCACGTTTTGAGCTGGGTGTGACGGTCCACATGACCGGTCTTCCATGTAGGAAGTGTAAAATCGTGCCCTCTTCAAGTCTTATCAAGGACCAGTCACGTTTTGAAGGGTTTGTCACCAATCCTCGCGCCCGGTCTTCAGCGAGCTCGAGGTTGAAGGGGGAAGAGGAGTGGACCTGTCACGTGTAGACTGTTTTGTGACCGGTCCTCATAACTCAGTGAGCCTATAAAGACTCAAAAAATTATATGTAGACTATAAAAATCATTCTTGAGGTTAAAAACCGTTAAAACACCAAAATAAAGCATTAAAACATTATTAAAAACGGTAAAAATCAAAGTTTATCAACCCCTCCAGACTTAGACTTTGCTTGCCCTCAAGCAAACAAGAATCTTAGAATGGTGAAAGAGGTATTGACATTCACGGGAACTCGCAAATCTTCAGTAACCATGCCTTAGACTTATGACCTGCAGACCACTGTGTTATTCCGAGCCTTCTTCTTCAATGGCTGGAAAACTGTGTTGATCCTCTCTCTCCGATGTTTTTGCACATATTTGCACTTAAGACAATGAAACAAGAGTGCATGAGGTTTAAAAAGAGGTAAAGTTTTAAGGTGGAGTACCAACTAAAGATGAGCTGACCATTCAGGACAACAAAGAGTGGTGAAAAGGATAAGATGTCTTGAATGTTTGATTCGTTTCCATGATTTAACATCTTTGATGAGAGAATTAATCCATATTAAAGTCTAAATAATAATAGATTCCACTTCCAATCCAGCAAAAATCTCTGGAAGATGAAGTTTTCAGGGGTAAGTTGAGTCATGGGGTTTCTATATATCGTTTAGTCCAACCGAATCCTGTAAATGGTCACTATGAAAATAAGTTAAAGCATATAATGGTTAATATCATCATAAGATAATGTTCTTATTCCCTACTGTTTTGACTCAATAAAAGCAAAAATTTTAAGACAAAAACCAAAGAAAAACTTTTAGTAACGATACTCCCCCCAGACTTAATTCGCACCGTCCCGGTGTGAAAATAAGAATGAAAGGGAGTGGATTAAGCACAATAAAGCAGTGAAATTAAAGGTAAATGATGTAAAAGAGTATAGGAAAGAAAACATATGTTGAAGATTTGCTCAAAAACGGAGTTTTAAGAGCATCATAGCGTAATTCGTGATGTATCAGCCAGTTGTAGCTCGTCTGAAGTGTAGGAAACAAATCTCCATTATATTTATTATTAAGGGGATGAGAGAATCAAGATAACACACCAAAATTGTCAAAAACAAACAAGAATGGCAAAAGATATTAACAAAACGGTTTTAGAGAAAACCCAGTTTGTGGTTTGGAGAGAAAATTGAGTTTAACGATCAAACTATTCATAATCTCGAGAAACTTCCTTCTTAGAAAATGTTTCAGGGTCAATTTTGAAAATAAAATCCGAGACAATTTTGAAAAATTCAAGTCAATGTTTTTTGGTATTGTACTGAAGTTCGGATGTCAAAAATGTACATTTGCGTGTTGAAGACCGGTCACTCATAAGAAGAGCCATGACGAGTCTTCGTGACCGGTCTTCCATATGCTTGATTTCGTTTCTTCGGTTTCGGGTGCAAAAAAGGGGACCAGTCACGCTTTGTACTATGCCTGACCGGTCCTCGTGACCAGTCCGTGGAGTGGGAGTGATTTTCTACGTTTTTAGTAGGGGGATAGAGGACCGGTCACGAATTGGAGAGATTGTGACAGGTCCATGATGTGCTCATGTTTTCCCTAAGACAACTGTTGCAAGTGCACAACAGCGCAGTAGTAAAAAAGGTTATCGAATCCAAAAGACTGTGAAACGTTGCACTAGGAGAATATAAGATCAATAAAGAGCTAAGCCATTCAATAAAGATGTTGAGACGAATCTAAGCAAGTAAGCAAAAGACTAAAAACGATTTTAGAAAATAGGTAAGGAAAACGTTAGACATTCAGGTTCATCGCAGAGAATCATAAACTATTAGTCTTACGTCTATCAATAGGGATGTTATTAAGCCATGTTCTCAACTCAAATTCACTTAACTTTAAAGTCTTTCCACTCTCGTGTCTCCAGCCTCTATACTTACTACGTAAAGTCTAAACTCTCGCATGTCGTTAGATAGATTGATACGCTTTAATATGAACATGATTCGATATGTTTACTAAAGTCTATAACTCAGCTCTCGTTGGTTATAACCCCTAGCTCATCAAGAATAGATCAGGCCACTTACTAGACTTTTGGAATGTAAACGAACCTAAGAACAATAGCTAGGTGATCAAGTTAGCTAACAGCCATAGAAACAAGACTAGACGAAGAACAATTATGATATCCCTACGTACTTGACCTTAGATTTAACAATCTATTAGGCTTTGTTTATGTAGAAGACCGGTCCTGATGCTCAATTCTGCACCCGATCAATGCGGTCGGTCTTCTAGACCTCTCGGCATGAAAACATGAATAACTTCTGATCTACAGCTCCAAATGGGTTGAGGTCAAGTGCATTGGAAAGCTAACTCACAGGCTCAACCATCACCTAATGTCATTAAGTTTGGACTTCGGGAATGCTTTGATCAGACGGCATAATCATGACGCTTCTGCATTACTCTTCATCCGAGTTTTGTCAATTTTTGCATCTTTTCGTCCAATTGTCATGTAAAGACTTAAAACACTATATATAGACTATAAACCTACTTCTTGAGGTTAAAAACCATTATAACACCAATTTAAATTATTAAAAACATTATTAAAAGCGGTGAAAATCATATTATATCAACTCCCCCAGATTTAGACTTTGCTTGCCCTCAAGAAAACAAGAATCTTAGAATCGTGAAAGAGGTTTAAAAAACACGGGAACTCGCAAACTTTTAGTAACCATGCCTTAGACTTATGACCTGGATACCACATTAAACAAGCACCCAGTTAGACTTCGCTCACTATACTCCCACCATGACTCTCACAAACGGATCCGTCTGTACTTCAAGCCTGCAAAAACCCTGCTTTTTCGTTAGTTGACCCTCTACATTCATTAAGTGTCTCGTGAATTCTCACCCAAGGATATCATTCAGGGTAGACGGCGCTAGAAATCATAAAATTTCATTTAAAGTGTTTGGTAAGGTTAAGAGTGTTTAGGGTTATCAGACGGTCCGGAGGAAGCAAGATATTATGCAAAACAGTAAGAGAGAATGGACCTGTTGATAGCCACAGTTTGCAACCACTTGCTCTTCCTCTTTCTTCCCTCAGACATAGAGTTTTCTCTGTAAGTCCTATAAACAGCTTCATCTTTTATGTAGATAGAACTATGGCATTCCATGGAGATTTTTGAATACTAAGAGACAACATATAATATTACTGTTTCCTTTCCTCTCTTATTTTTCTGTTTCTTTTTCTTTTCTTTCTTTTTCTTTTTTTTTCAATTTTTTTCAATTTTTTTCTTTCTTTCTTTGAGAGGGGAAACGGTTTATTTTGCTCATGTCTCATAAGACCACGAATTTTACCCTTTTTGAATGTCCCCAAGGAAACACCAAGCTCTTTTGAATCATATGTCTGTACTCCACCAAGTTATTCCGAGCCTTCTTCTACAGTGGCTGAAAAACTGCATTGGCCCTCTCTCTCCGACGTTTCACACATATCTGCACTTAAGACAATGAAACAAGAGTGCATGAGGTCTGAAAAGAGGTAAAGGGTTCAAGGTGGGATACCAAATAAAGATGAGATGGCCATTCAGTGCAACAGAGAGCGGTAAAAAGGATAAGATGTTCTGAATGTCTGGTTTGTTCCCCTGATCTAACGCCTTTGATGAGAGAATTAATTAGTATAAAAGTCCAAATAAAAATAGAGCCAACTTATGATCTAGCAAGAATCTCTACAAGATGAAGTTTTCAAGGGTAAGTTGAGTCATGGGGATTCTATATATCGTTTGGTCCAACCGAATCTTGCAAATGGTCACTAGGAAAATAAGTTAAAACATATAATGGTTGATTATCATCATAAGAAAATATCTTTATTCCCTACTGTTTTGACTCAATAAAAACGTTTTGACTCGATAAAAGCAAAAAACTTAAGACAAAAACCAAAGAATAATAGTCCCCCTAGACTTAATTCGCACCGCCCCGGTGTGAAAATAAGAACCCAAGGGAGGGGATTAGGCTCAATAACAGTAAGAAATGAAAGTTAATTGATGTAAAAGATAATAGGGAAGAAAACACAAGTTAAAGACTTGCTCAAAAACGGAGTTTTATGAGCATTATCGCATAATTCGTGATGTATTAGCCATGTGAGGGGTGTTTCGTGTGTAGCAAAGGAAACTCCAACATATGTATCAGTAAGTTATGCACAAACGGTTTGAAGAGAAAACCCGGTTTGTGTTTTTGAGAAATTCGATAATAACGATCAAAATATGCATAATCTCAAGAAATTTCTGGGCCAATTTTGAATATAAAATCCGAGACTTGATTGAAAAAAATTCGAGCCAATTTAATTTTGGTACGGTACTGAAGTTCGGATGTTGAAAACGTACCTTTGTGTGTAGAAGACCTGTCACATGAAGAAGAAACTATGACCGGTCCTCGTGACCGGTCCATGGGACTCTTGCTTCTGTGTTGAAGTGTTAGGGGAGGACCAGTTACATGGAAAAGGAGATGGGACTGGTCGTTGTGACCGGTCTTTGACTGGTCCGAGTTTTCATCTTCGTTTTCGGTTGCATCATGGAGGACTGGTCGCAGTTTGTGCTCGTGACCGGTCCTTGAAGTCAGGGAGGTTTCATCACGTTTTTAAGTGAATGAGTAGAGGACCGGTCAAGAATTGGAGAGATTGTGACCGGTCCACACGACCGGTCCTCTCCATTCGGACCGAACGAAGTGTTTAAGTTCGACTTTTTGAGCTTGTATGCTACTTCTCCTAATTCTTTCCATCAGGACCTGTAAGAACAACATAAAAACAAGTTAAAATACGACTCAATGCAAAGATTTTATGTAAAATACCTATGGGGTGCCTCCCATAAAGCGCTCTGTTTAACATCGTTAGCTCGACTATGAAGCTTGAAGGTTTTTGATTATGTTTGAGATGGATAAGCTAAGGGAATTGAATCTTCCTCATACTCAGCAAGGTATGGCTTTAGATATTTCTCATTGATGATGAATTGGCATCCATGCTTGTCCCAAAGAATCACTTCCCCTTGAAACAACTTCAAGGTATATGCACCTTTTCCTTGACACTTTTTGCGCCTTTCTCCTTTAACTCTGAGGGGGTTATTCTGAACTTAGAGAAGGTTTTTGAGGCTCCCTTATGATTCACCTTGGCCTCAATCACATCTCCAATAGTTCTCTTTGGAGTCACGACCTAGTGAGGATCATTATGGATCTTTTTGGACCTAGAGTTTGTCGGTTTGCTCGATTCCTTAGGTGTGATGTTTGGGACGGCCTCTTGGACGTTTTTGTTCAGGTCGTTGGCTTCAATAACTTCCGATACCACCCATTTGTCTTCAAAGACGGTCATACAATAACAATCTTTTGCTGGAACTGCAAGATAGAAGCATCTTTTCTTGACTTTGGTGAAAGAGATGCGCCGATTAGGTAGATCAACAATTGTTGCCACAGTTGCAAGGAACAATCTTCCAAGGATTAATGGCCTTCTATGATCTCCTTTCATGTCTAAGATGTGAAAATCAATAGGAAAGAGACAGCCTCCAACTTGTAGCATCAAATTAGAAAGAGAACCTTGTGAAGTTGTGGTAGAAGCATCTCCAAACTTGAGAGATAACGTTGAAGGTCTTATGTCAAATAATCCCAACTTCTCTGCAACAAACTTAGGCATCACGTTCACATTAGCTCCTATGTCACATAAATAATGTTTGAATTCTACTCCATTGATTGAGCATGAAACAACAAATTCCCCTGGATCTTCTATCTTAGGCATCTTCCTCAGTGAATGTTTCGGGTTTTTGTGAATTGGCTCGTCAATTTCTATAACATCCCGATTTCTGGTATATGGTAGTATGTGTGGGAGAGGTTAAGAGAATTGATTTGGCTAGCTATGTCACCAAAGTGCACTTATCTTTTCCATCACAAGTCCAGAAATAACTCCAGAGTTAAGCGTGCTTGAGCTGGAGCGATTTAAGGATGGGTGACCTATCGAGAAGTGATTTCCGGTATCGTGCGAGTGAGGACAAAGCACGGGGAAATATCGCGTGGTGATTGCAAGGTCAGTAAATCATGACTCTGGAGCCTCCCGGTTAACGCACCGACCGTCGGACAGGGGTGGGCCCACGGGCCCGAGAGAGGACGTGGTGGCCCACTGGGGGCAGTCGGGGCGTTACAGTTTCATGCAGTGATACAGGATCAACCATTGGTGGTGGGCTCTTAGAAACCATTGGGGGACCCTCAACTTTACCTATAAGAGCACTAGCTTGTTTGACATCCCTTGCTGTATTAGCTACTTTCACATCGAGCTTTTTGACATGTGCATCCATTGACTCGATCTTTCCATTCATCATCAAGAATTTCCCATTGAGATCATTGTAGAAGTTATCAACCTTGAAGTTGAGGCCGCTTGCACTCTTCTGTTGATTCTCTAGGAGCTGAAGCATTAGAATCTCAAGCTTGTTGTCTTCAGGAGGTGATAAAGCAGATGAGCTCACTGGAGCTGTAAGAGAAGCTTGGGAGTCCTTAGCTCTAGTGTACTCCACCAAAACGTTTTCTCCATCTACTTCCTGTTCGTTTTTAAGTGTGATGGCATTAACACACCCATTCCTTGGGTTTTTTTCTGCCTTCCCAGGAAGAGTACTAGCTGGTGCCTTGATAGCTTCTGCGGTTTGGGCCAATTTAACATCCATCTTCTTCACATGTGTAGAGAGTGACTCGAACTTGTTGTTCAAGTCATTGTACATGCTATCCACCTTGAAATTGATGTCACATGCTGTTTTTTGGTGGCTTTGGAGAAACTATTGCATCAAAATCTCAAGCTTATTGTCATGAGGTGCAGGTTCTGGAAATGTATGAACTTGCATATGAGCTTGGAAGGTGTTGAATTGTGGCCTTTGCTGGAAGTTGTTTTGGCCAAAATTGTACCCTTGCCATTGTACCCTTGCCCTTGTCCTTTGTTCTTAAATCCATGTTGGAAGGCTTGTTGCAAAATCTAGTCTATACTATATAAAAGTTGAAGCTATAGTGTTCTTAGAGCGTCCACCTAAGATTTAAAAGACTGATTCTAATTGGTCCACGTCATTGTTATTTTATTTTATTGGTCCATGTCATCATTTAATATAATATTTCTATGATAATAATCGGTCAAAAATAAAAAAAAAAAAGAAAATCTAAATAAAATAAAATATCTCAAAAAATTAAAATGAAAAATGAAAAATAGCTATAAATTTATCACTTATTTGTTTCCAATATTTTTTTCTAACTTTCATTTTTCAAAAGTTGGTTTTTTTATTTTCTTACAAACTTTTCCATTTAAGAAAATTCATATATTTTGAGAAAAGTAAAGTTTATTAAATATGGAAACTAATCGGAATGGAAACATTGAATTTGATTTAATCATATAGAAAATCACTAACATATTTTAGCCTTATATAAATGAATGAAACTAGACATACCTCCATATGAGCTTCTTTTTTTGTCAAACGTATGAATCTTTTTAAAAACAAAAATTAATAATTTTTGTTAATTGATATTTCAAAAGATTTATGTAAAAGACTTATGTATATGTTTGTATGTATGATGATCATGAGTATATGTAGTGTGTAAAACATGTTATGTTATTGCTTTATTCTGACATGAACTTTTTTTTTGGTTTTCAGATTTTAAGTGTATAGTGTTCAAATTATTTTATTTATATTTCCTCCATAGAAAATATGTAATATCAGGTACTATTGTTATTCGTTTCTTACATATTGATTTTTTTATTAAGCATGGAGTAATTATATAGGTTTTGATAACAAATAGGTATAAAAACTTATATCCTTTGTAATCGATTGATTGTTGGGAACTTGGTCATTATGCAAAAGACGAAGAATCTGCTTCAAAAAATTTTTTGGAAGAAGTTGGAGTTGTCGTTAACATAAAGGTAGCTAAAGCAGGTCAGGAATTTTATGATTTTCTTTCACTATAATAGCCTAGCCTATCTCCCAAATATGTATAACTGATTATGCTTTAATCTGATTAGGGTACATCGATTGTCATTTTTTTGTTAAAGAATACATTGATTGTCATTCTATTTATGTTTTTTTTTTTCTTAATAGAGACACCAAACTGCCAATCAATGCTATAAAAATATTTCTAGAGAAATGCGAGAACATATGTTTGCAGGTAGATCAAAGAATATGGAAGATGGGGAGACCTTGGAAGATCAGAAGATCGAGTAAGAAGAACAAGATCTTAGAGAAGGTCTTAATTCCATATAGAAGGATCATAGAAGCAAATTAAGATAAAGTCAAAAGAAATAAAAGGTTAGTTGTAAATTTTGATGTGAATGTTGTATCCTAATATCATTCAAAATCTATGATGTCTACATAGGATTCAAAACGATCAGTAGTATCGTGTTATGTCAGCATCTAAACTAAATTGATGGTTAGATTATAGAATTTTTAAAATTTTAATACAAATTTGTTTAAACGAAGAGGTTTAAGAGATAAATAAATTATGTTGTAATATTCTATTAAAAAAATGGAAAATTTTTAATTATAAAGCTCTATTGTTAATACACCTTTGTTAATAAGAAAGAGTTTATGAAAACAACAAGTTTTTGTCAGAGAGTTTTTTATTATATATAGAAGAACCCAGTGGGACAAAACCATGATAAGAGAAAAAAAGTACAACCACGCACTGGTCCTGGAAAATTAAGGGTTGTAAACCAAAATAAAATAAAAAAACATAATTTATATATATTAAAAAATTATATATGGGTTGCCTAGATCCAGTATAGCCATGTCAAACATTTACGAAAATTGGCCGAATGATAAAAACAAGTGGGCCCGGAAGCACATGCTTTCCCAGCTTCTATCCAAGGTCGACTCTGACCACGCATATCACTCTCCCCCTCGAAACATCATCATATAAAAATTGGATATATTAGCTTCTAGAAGCGTCCATATATGATTTCAAAAATTTATTCTTATTAGTCAACGTCATGTCATTGTTTAACATTTTTCTACAAAGAAAAATCAATAAGTGGCAAAAACTAAAAAAAAAGTTTAAAATAAAATAAAAATAAAAATTAACTTAATATTCATAGACTTTCATTTTTTTTTCTAAATATTGGCAAGTATTTAGAAAAATAAAAAAGGAAAATCAACATAAAAAAAGTTAACTAACATATTTAAACTCTCTAGAGTTCTCAGATCTATCAGAACATAAATTTTCTTTAAAAGTAGGAGTTCCAATAACAAAAAAAATCTAACTTTATAATAAAAATAAAAATAACGAAATTATGTTTTAGCTTCCTATTTACAATAAAAAAAATTAAGTTAGTATTAGATTATAGAAATTTCTTAATTTTAGGATAGCGAAAAGTAAATTATGTTTTAGTTTTCTATTAATAATAAAAAAAAAGAAATTAAATTCATGTTTAATCTATTTAAAAGTTAAAGTTAGTAGTCAATGAAGTTGTCTACACCAATAATATAATTATGCGGCAGCCTCCAAATTAAATAGATGGTTAGATTAAAAAAATTTCTTAATTCTAATATACCATTATTAATAAGAAAAAAATAAAAGATAAGTAAATTATGTCATAGTTTTCTATAAACACAAAAAATAGAATTTTTAAAGTTATAAGACACTGTTACTAATAAAAAAATTAGGAGATAAGAAAATGACGTTGTAGTTTTATATTAACAAAAAGATTAGGAGATAAAGAAATTATATCATAAACTAACTTAATAATAACATTAAGAATATAATTATGTCTTAGTTTCTTATCAACAATAAAAAAATAATAATATTAGATTATATAAGTTTTTAATTCTAAAAAAGTGAAAAGTAAATTATGTCTTAGTTTCATATTAACAAAAAAAAAATTTAATATTTGATTATGAATTTTTAAAAAATTCTAAGATAGTGACTCAATTATAAATAAGGGGTTCTATAAATAATCATCAATAACTTTGGATATATACTAAAAAAGTTGAAACTATTAGCCTCTAAAGTTGTCAATATAGGAGGATTTAAAAATATTAGCTGGTGTTTTGCAGTCATGTTTTAGTTTTGTTGTCGAAAATAATCATCTAAACTTTTGTTTTTCATGTAATTTTTTTTAAAGCAAATTAATAAATAGAAATGATAAGTACATTATTCATCAAATATCCTATATGTCAAACATAACTATTTGCTTAAAAACAATTATCAGTCTATATCTATTACAATTGAAATTAACAAAACATTCAATTAAACACAGATATATCTTCTTCTTTTTTTGTTCACTAAACACAGATATATCATAATGTAAAAATGAAGTTGATAATCAATTCATTTTCTATATTTACACGGCTAGAGTTTTCAGAATTGCATAGTTTAATTAGAATATTCACCTCAATGGTTATTTAAAACTTTTAAAGATTAAAACTATTATGTAATTATATATATATATATATATAAGATGTATATNATGTATATTATTATAATCACCAATATATAAATTTAATATTTTAATAATTATTATTTTTTAATAATAATTTTCAATATAAAAATCCGCGCGTAACACGGATCCAAACTCTAGTCTATACTATATAAAAGTTGAAGCTATAGGCTCCTAAAGGCGTCCACCTAGGATTTAAAAAAGCAGTTTTTATTGGTCCACGTCATTGTAAACTGAATTCTATTGGTCCAAGTCATTGTTTAACTTAAATTATTTATGATAATAATATGTCAAAAATAAAATAGGAAAATAAACATAAAAATTAAACTAACATAAAAAAAAATATCTTAACTAACATATTATACGAGGAAATTTTTTTTAACTCTATAGTAGAAATCTAAAAAAATAGGTAAACTAACATAAAAAAATATCTCAAAAAGTTAAATTAACATATTATACGAAAAAAGTTAATAGGACAAAAATAAAAAAGGAAAATCAACATAAAAAAAGGTAAATTAGCATAAAAAAATATCTCAAAAAGTTAAAATAACATTTTACATGAGGAAAGTTTTTTAATTATAAAATAGAAATCTCAAAATTAGAAACTAACATAAAAAATCTAAAAAAATTAAATTAACATATTAAACGAAGAAAGTAAATAAAAAAAACCGATTCTTATTGGTCCACGTCATCGTAAACTGAATTCTATTGGTTTATGTCATTATTTAACATAAATTATTTATGATAATAATCGATTAAAAATAAAAGAAGAAAATAAACATAAAAAAAAACTAAAAAAGTAATCGGACAAAAATAGAAAAGAAAAATCACCATAAAAAAATTAAATTAGCATATCACACGAAGGAAAGTTTTTTAATTCTAAAATAGAAATTTCAAAAATAGGTAAACTAACATAAAAAAAAAATATCAAAAAGTTAAATTAACATATTACACTAATAAATTTAATTAACAAAAAAATAAAATCAACATAAAAAAATAAAAAAAAACAAAAAAAAAATATTTTAAATAAGAAAGTTATAGGACAAAAATAAAAAAGGAAAATCAACATAAAAAAGGTAAATTAGCATAAAGAAATATCTCAAAAAGTTAAAATAACATTTTACATGAGGAAAGTTTTTTAATTATAAAATAGAAATCTTAAAATTAGAAACTAACATAAAAAATCTAAAAAAGTTAAATTAACATATTACACGAAGAAAGTAAATAAAAAAAATCGATTCTTATTGGTCCACGTCATCGTAAACTGAATTCTATTGGTTTATGTCATTATTTAACATAAATTATTTATGATAATAATCGATTAAAAATAAAAGAGGAAAATAAACATAAAAAAAAACTAAAAAAGTAATCGGACAAAAATAGAAAAGAAAAATCACCATAAAATAATTAAATTAACATATCACACGAAGGAAAGTTTTTTAATTCTAAAATAGAAATTTCAAAAATAGGTAAACTAACATAAAAAAAAATATCAAAAAATTAAATTAACATATTACACTAATAAATTTAATTAAAAAAAAAATAAAATCAATATAAAAAAATTAAAAAACAAAAAAAAAAAATTTTAAATAACATATTATACGAGAAAAGTTTCTTCTATAGTAGAAATCTAAAAAAATAGGTAAACTAACATAAAAAAATATCTCAAAAATTTAAATTAACATATTATACGAAGAAAGTTAATAGGACAAAAATAAAAAGGAAAATCAACATAAAAAAGGTAAACTAGCATAAAAAAATATCTCAAAAAGTTAAAGTAACATTTTATATGAGGAAATCTATATTATATAAAGATTGAAACTATAAGCTCCTAAAGGCATCCACCTATGATTTAAAAACCCCATTCTTATTGGTCCACGTCATCGTAAACTGAATTATATTGGTTTATGTCATCGTTTAACATAAATTTATTACGACAATAATATGACAAAAATAAAAAAAGAAAATTAACTTATAAAAAATTTCATAACAAAAAATTAAAGTAACATTTTATATGAGGAAATCTATACTATACTATATAAAAGTTGAAGCTATAGTGTTTTTAGAGCGTCCACCTTGGATTTAAAAGACTGATTCTAATTGGTCCATGTCATCGTAAACTGAATTCTATTGGTCCATGTTATCGTTTAACATAAATTTATTACGATAATAATAGGTCAAAAATAAAATAAAAAGAAAATTAA
The DNA here is from genome assembly GCA_900406395.1 of Kernera saxatilis. Classification (NCBI taxonomy): domain Eukaryota; kingdom Viridiplantae; phylum Streptophyta; class Magnoliopsida; order Brassicales; family Brassicaceae; genus Kernera; species Kernera saxatilis. The sequence continues at coordinate 31,190 of OVAY01000937.1, forward strand.
CTTAATATATTTATGAGGAAAATTCCTATTAATTAACAAAAAAGTAAATTAACTAAAATTAAAAAGGGAAAATCAACATAAAAAATGTTAACTAACAAAAAAAATAAAGGTAATATCTCTTAATTTCCTATTAACTAACAAAAATGCAAATTAACTTAATATTTTACAAAAAAACAAAAAAGTAAATTAACTTAAAATGAAAAAGGAAAATCAACACAAAAATGTTAACTAACAAAAAGGTAATATCTCTTAATTTTCTGTTAACTAACAAAAAGACAAATTAACTTAATATTTTATAAAAAAACAAATTAACTTAATATTTTATGAGGAAAATTTCTTAATTCTTTGTAGTCTCTCAAATATAAATAACCATCTAAATTTTTGGGGACTTTAGACAAACACTACCAGTTATTCCACAAGGTTTTCAAGCATATTCAATCTTAGCATCAATTAGACAATAATACTTGTGGGACTCTTGCAAAGTTTTTTGCTCTCCAACCGATTTCAAGAATCACAAGGAAGTTTTCTTGCATGGCTCCATGAAATAAGACAGTTGATGAGATTAATGCATGCATGTTAGCGCAACTTCGAGGAACATCCAAGAAATATCTCAGTTTAGATAGTATAGGCAAGGCTGACACAATATCTACAGACTACGAGACGTTATATACGGTTGAGTATTTAAACTCTCTAGAGTTTTGAGGACTACCAAAACATAAATTGTCTTTAAAAGTAGGAGTTCCATTAATGGTGATTCGCAACATTAATAAATAAAAAGGTTTATGCAATGGTACAAGACTAAACATGTATAAAAGTTGAAGCTATTAGCTCCTAAGGCTGTCCACATAGGATTTAAAAAGCTAAATTCGATTGCTCCACATCATCGTTAGTGAATTCTATTTGTCCATGTCATCGTTTAACATAAATTATCTACGATAATAATCAGCCAAAAAAAACAATCAACATAAAAAAAAGGAGCTCTTAATATTCTATTAACCAATAAAAATAAAAATTAACTTAAAATAAAAAGACAAATTAACTTATCTCTTAGTTTTCTATTAACCAACAAAAAGGGCAAATTAACTTAATATTTTATGTGGAAAATTCCTATTAACCAAAGGTAAATTAACTTTTTAAAAAAAATCAACATTAAAAAAAAAAAAGATAATATCTCTTAATTTTCTATTAGCTAACAAACTGTCAAATTTAACTTAATATTTTATGAAAACAATTTCTTAATTCTATATAGTAATCTCAAATATAAATAACCATCTATTTGGAGACTTTATATAAACACTACCAGTTATTTTACAAGGTTCTCGAACAGATGCAGTCTTACCATCAATTAGACAATCACACTTGTGGGATTATTGCAAAATCCTCACTCTCAAACAAAACATGAGACTTTAAGAATTACAAAAAAGTTTTGCTGGATGGCTGCTAAGTGTTGGAGATGGAAATGCACTCGCAAGTGAAGCAAAAACTATCAATGAAGACGATGATCAGATGGTGGTAGTTGATCATAAATTCCTAATGCAATCAACTGGAAATCATTTGCAAAATATATTTCCAATAATGCTGCTTCATAGCATTAATCAAAAAGAATATTTATGCAATGATACAAGACTAATCATAACTCGTTTGGAAAATATATTGATTGAGTGTAAAAAGGTTATTCTACGTAAGATAATTTGATCACCAACTGATTCAAAGCATCGGAAAATTTCTTAATGCTATGGTATTGTTGTGAATAGGAAAAAAAATTAGAAGATAAAAAAAGTATGTCGTATTTTCCAATTAAAAACACAAATTTAGGAGATAAAGAAATTATGCCGTAGCTTTCTTTTAATAAAAGACATAAATTTTCTTAATGTAAAACACCATTGTTAATAGGAAAAAAGTTATGATATAAGAAAATTATGTCGTAATTTTCTGTTAACAAAAATAACTTAAGAGTAACAATAAAAAAAAAATATGTCTTAGTTTCTTATTAACAATATAAAAAATTAGATTATAGAGGTTTCTTAATTCTAGGATAGTGAAAAAGTAAAGTATGTCATAGTTTGCAATTAACAATAAAAAGATCTTCACTTAATATTTGTTCTCTATAAAAGTTAAAGTTATTAGTATGAAGATGTCCATAGAAGATTTAAAACGACCAATAAAATCATCCTCCGGCAACATACAAATTAAATAAACGGTTAGATTATGAAATTTTTTTAATTCTAATATATTGTTGTTAGTAGAAAAAAAACTTAGAGATAAGTAAATTATGTTGTAGTTTTAAATTAACAAAAGAAGACGGAAACTTTTTCAATTCTAAAGCATCGTTGTTAATTAAAAAAAAAATAGGGGATAAGGTTTTATTTGTTTTTAACCGTCTGAGATATACTGAAAACTAGAAACGAAGTCCAAAGACAACACGAAACAAAACCATAAAACAAAAATGGCTACAAGTGTGGAATCAAACATCACACTGAGCCTCTGAAAAAAGACTAGAATGCAACCAAGCAGGGCCACCCATAGAAAGGTAAGAGTTGTAACGACCGTCCTTTGTAACACTCTTGGCAATGTCATGCGCTATGGAATTTGATAAGCACACCACTAATTCAAAGCCACAATTGGTTTATGTCGTAGTTTTTTTATTGAAAAAAATTAGGAGAAAATAAATTATGTTGTAGTTACCTATTAACAATAATACAGAAAATTTCTTAATTATAAAGCAATGTTATTATTAGGAAAAAAATTTAAAAGATAAGAAATTTATGTCGTACTTTTATATTAACAAAAAAACTAACTTAATAATAACAAAAAGTTAAATTATATCTTATCTTTCTATTAAAAAAAAAAAATTAAGTTAGTATTACATTATATTAAAATTTTAATTATAGGATAGTTAAAAGTAACTATGTCTTAGTTTCATATTAACAATTAAAAAAATATTTAATTATGAATATTTTTATAAAGTAGTGATCTCAGTTATAAATAATCTATAACTTTGGATGTATGATAAAAAAAAAAAAAGTTACCTACCTCTAAAGTGAAGTTTTTTTGCATTTAACATTTAGCTAATGAGATTTGTAAAAGATATCTAAGGTTATAGATTTTTTTGAAAAGAATACACACTAGTCAGAAAATAAAACACACATCAATGTATAGTACCTGTCAAAATCAAGAAAATTACCAAATAAGTGATGAAACCAATGGCATGTACACCTTTAGCCATTTTCACTTTTAACTTCTTTTTTTTCCTTCTTGTTGAACGAATGATTTACATAAGTACAAATATCAAAGCTACTGTTGTATATAAATAAATTTTGAGACGTCATTCATGCGCCTACTCAAGGCGTCAGCCACTAGATTAGCCTTTCCCGGATGGTAGGCGATGTCCAAGTCATAATCTGCTAACAATTCCACCCATCTTCTCTGCCTGAGATTGAGGTCCGATTGAGTGAATATGTATTTCAAACTCTTATGATCTGTAAACACTTGAACCTTTTCTCCGTATAAGTAAGCTCGCCAGATCTTTAAAGCAAAAACGACTGCTGCCAATTCCAGATCATGAGTAGGGTAATTAACCTCGTGTGTTCTTAGCTGTCTAGACGCATAAGCAATAACCTTCTCATCTTGCATCAACACACATCCTAATCCAGATCCTGATGCATATGTATACACCATAAATGGTACCCCTGTCCTTGGTAGTACTAGCACTGGCGTTTCCGTCAGATGGCGCTTCAACTTTTGAAAGCTAGTCTCACATTCCTCTGTCGAGTCGAATTTCACGTCCTTTCCCGTGAGTCGAGTCATCGGTTTAGCTATACCGGAAAATCCTTCTACAAATTTCCGATAGTACCCGGCCAGTCCAAAAAAACTACGGATCTCTGTAGCGCTCTTGGACGTTGGCCAACTGCTTATCGAGGCTATCTTCTCTAGGTCCACTGAAACTCCCGCCTCTGAGACAATATGCCCGAGAAACCCAATCTTCCTCTGCCAAAAACTGCACTTACTCAGCTTCGCATACAACTGCTGCTCCCGCAATTTATCCAGCACAACCCGCAAGTGTAACTCATGGTCCTGCCGACTCTTTGAATAAATCAGAATGTCATCGATGAATACTATCACACACTTATCCAAATACTCCCGAAAGACATTATTCATCAACTTCATAAATGCAGCTGGTGCATTAGTTAATCCGAACGGCATTACTACAAACTCGTAGTGTCCATACCGAGTCTGAAAAGCTGTTTTCCGTATATCTTCCTCTGCTATCGAAATTTGGTGGTACCCCGATGCCAAATCAATCTTTGAGAACCACGATGCTCCCTGAAGCTGATCCAATAACTCATCAATTCGTGGCAGCGGGTACTTATTCTTGATAGTTACCTTATTCAACCCCCGATAGTCAATGCAAAGTCTGAAGCTTCCATCTTTCTTTTTCACAAACAACACTGGTGCTCCCCATGGCGAACTACTCGGTCGAATGAACCCTTTATCTGTAAGATCCTCCAATTGTTTCTTCAACTCTGCCATTTCTGCAGGCGCCAAACGGTAAGGTGCTCGGGATACATGTGCTGTTCATGGTTCAAATTCTATAGTGAAAGCATCTCCTCTGCTCGGTGGCGGTCCTTTTAAGGACTCAAATACATCTGCATATTCTTCCACTATTGGAATGTCATCGACTCCTAGTTCCATCTCCTCCCCTACTACAGAAATGGTGGCAAGGAAAACATCATTCCCTTTTTCTATCAGCTCCTCTGCTTGTAACATGGATATGATGGAAATTCCCTCGCTTCTTTTCACGCCCTGAAACACTAATCTCCCTTCTGGCCGTGCAAAATGAACACGAGCTATGTGGCAATCTAATACAGCTCAATGCTTAATTAACCAATCCATTCCCAGAATTACGTCATAATGATTCAGCTCCATTTCTGTAAGGTTCCCAAGCAATACTTCTCCGTTTATCATAATAGGCACATCCTAATGAACACCTGTAGATCGCATTCGTTCTGTCCCGACGGTCTCGATCTTCTTGACTTTTGGGACAAACTCGCCCGCAAAAGTCCAGCTTTTAGTCACTCCTGGTTTTACGCAGCTAAGTGTTGCACCAGTGTCAAACAGAGTATAAGCTGTCAAGCCTCCCACTGAGACCGATCCTACACCGTTATACTAATTCTAAGCAAAACTCGCAAGCAAGAGAATCTGGAATTCACTAACACAAAAAATTTTGAACAATTTAACATTTAAGTACCAGCGATCGGATCGTCTGTCTCATGCTCTCCAGCCATCATCACCCGCGGTCCCACGTTCTGACGCTTTGGAGGTGGCGGCAGATTCTCCCTGGGACGGTCGCCAGTCTGCTGCCTTCTCGTCTGTTGTGGGCAGTATCTCACAATATGTCCTTTCTGCCCGCACTAGAAACAATTGCCATTGGTAAAATTTCGTGTGCAATCCTTCTGACGATGCCCTGGCTGATAGCACTTGTAACACACATTCGGCCTGCAAGGTCCTGAATGCCATTTCCCACATTGGTTGCAAGTCGGTGGAGCTCTCACATTTGATGTATTCCAAGTCCCCTTATGAGAGATTCCCGCCTTTGCGGCTTTTACCTGTGCTGCCTTAGTCTGACCCATCTCAAGTTCCAGCCCAATCTCCAATTGAGGTAATCATACATCTCACAACGGTTCTTAAGCTCAATTCTCAGGCCCCTCAAAAACCTTCGAATCAGCTCATCCTCACCCATGAATCTGACTGCAAACCTGCTCAAACGATCAAACTCCTCCTCGTACACTCTGACAGTTATGTTCCGTTGGCGAAGATCTAAGAACTCGTTCTCCATCCGGTCCATAGCCTCCCTTGGAAAATACATCCTGGAGAATTCTGCCTTGAAGTCCTCCCAAGTCAACTCATACCGTCCCTGCACTTGAGCTACCACTTTTTCCCACCATACCAGTGCTTCATCCTTCAAGTACTGAACCGTTAAGTCCCGGCGGTACTCTTGCGGACACCTGCCATTGTCCAAATTTCTCTCCAATCTTTTCCTCCAATTATCAGCAGCGGTAGGGTTGGATTTGCCACTAAAGAAGTCCATGCCCATGTCCTTCAGATTTCTCATTGCCTCCCAGTACGAGGGCCCTTCCACAGGGACCTGCACAGGTTGTGGCGGAGGCGGGGGTGGATGTTGAGGTTGGGCTGCCACATGTGGTGCATCTTGTTGTGGTGCAATCACCTCTGGTGCTCCTCCCACAGCTGGCTCCCTTTGCATAAATTCTTGGAACCTACGGAATTCCTCGAACATGGCCATCTCAGCAGCCGCAAGGCCAGGTGCTGCTCCTGCCTGAGCTCCATTAGCGTGCACTGCTTCCGGATGCTCTGCATGCACAGTCTCAACTGTAACCTCTGGGCTTTCAGCCCTCACTCTAGGCGGTGCAGCTGCAGCAGCTCTCCCTCGTCCTCCACGTCTTCCCTTTGGCGGCATTTGAACACAAACACAAGCGAGTCAGTCTTCTTCCTCAGGACTGCCTCCCGGGTCAGAACCGGTTTGATATAACCTAGAGCTCTGATACCAAAAATGTAACACCCGTTTCTTACTTCACAATTACGGCATGTTACGAGATAACGTAAAACTCAAGTAATCTATTAATTAACTTAAAAAAGTCTTGCAACCCGTCCATTAACGTGAAATGAAACTTTAACATCCGGTCCAATAAAACCAATAACGAATAAATAAATAAACGCTAGCTCCTAAGTCCAACGCCAATTGACAACTCGAGCGACTACTCCTCAAGATTACCTGCAAGAGAAAGAGAGGGGTGAGTAATCAAAGATTACTCAGCGAGGGCAAGCCTTAGGGCTCACGATTTCTCCATACACTAACTCATCTAGACAACCACAAAGTCTAAAACTAAGACAAGTAGCAAACACGTGCCCATGGCACACAAACAAAAAACAAATGGAACTACGTTCCATTAACCACCGCCAAAAACGCGGGCCGGATACCACGTGTCACGCACGCCATCCATCGTGCTACAGGATCCCTCGTGCCTAAGCACTTCTTCTTTGCACTTTACTCGTCGGCTCGCCAGCCATCATGGCCTACCCGCATTACCGCGTCCATAGGTCAACATAAAACTACAAGGATTTCTCCTTGCAGGTCTCTCCGTGCCCTTGGCACTCTATCTCCTCACTCTCAAGCAATTATTTATATATCACAAAAATAACATGCATTTCACAGATCACACAATACACAGAAAATCATTCGTTTTAATTTCCTAAGATATTAATTCTCTTTTTCTATAAAAATATATTTATGTGATAATACTTATTAATACATTCAACAAATAAATACGGTCACTTATATACTATGTAACTCGTAGGTATACTCAGCTTAATCCTAAACTAAATAATTAACTAGATTAATTAATATACGAAGAGAACACGATCTCGTTCCTCACCTTAGCAATTTCGGATTGAATCTCGGTTTAAGACTAGCGGGAATTGGGAACCGGTTCAGCAACAATCGCTGTCTGCATTGGTTTAAATTAACCAAATATTAATACTATTAATATTTAATTGGACCAATAACCCAAACCAATTCTTAACTCTCGGCTAGAAAGGATCTTAGCAAATTCCAACTAAATTAATTAAAAACCGGTTCAGTAATGAAACCAACCAATCCCATAATTAACTAGTAACCCACCCGAACTCTTCACTACCAAAATTCGGTTCTAAATCCAATGCCACAAACCACAAACCAACACGTTGCAACGATTGATTCCTTTCAAGCCAATCATGAATCCATGATTTCTAGTTTATCAACGAGGCCACACGCATCACGTTTACATGATTAAAAAAATAATAACCAATTAAGTCAACATCACGTGCATAAGATTCGGTCCATTGGTTTAGATTCCAATCAAACAAAATAGCAACGCAACATTGAGCCGATTACCTTTCTCGGCTGTGGCTTTTAATGAAACTGATCGACGACGGCTTGAACGACGGAGAGGATGACACGGCAAAGTGGGTCTGCATGGATCAAGACCATGATAAATAGGTCCTCATGGATCAACAAATAGAACAACAAAGAGGAGACGAAGGTTGATCACGGTTACCTAACCAGTGACGATGGCTCACACGATGGCTCAGACGAGGTACAAAGATGATCTCCAGCAACTGAGTTAGTGCTGCGATGGTTCACAAACGAAAACGAGTCATGGCCGAGTCAAAACAGGAAGCAACGATCACATGAGAAGGTTCGAAGCTTACCGCAAAACGTTCTCGTCAATAGCTCGCGGTGATTGACGGCTCGAGGTGATTGACGGCTCGAGGGTTTTGTGTTTTGCCATGAGAGTTGTGCCCTCCTTTTATAAACATGTGGAAAAAAATAGGGTTTTAATCGGGCTTGACTCCTTAACGGGCTCAGTTTGGGCTTCACGGATCGGGTCGTTACAATTTTCCCCTACTACAAAGGAATTCGTCCCCGAATTCGACACGTCGTCCTGTTCATCACTTTTGTCCTTAAAAAGTTCAGGGTAGTCCGCCCGCATTAGTTTTTCTGATTCCCATGTCTCTTCTCGAATTCCGTCTCTCTCCCAGCATACCTTGATCGGGCCTCACGGATCGGGTCGTTACAGTTTGGCCTCTATCATTACAGATATTGCTCCCGCAGCTTCCTTGGCAGCTTGCAAAGATGAGTCTGTGACTCTGTAACGACCCACATATGTAGGTGATGCGAACACGGAACTGATCGGTCAAGACCGAGACGTGACGATCCATCGATGCTATAAAACCAAACAGAAAATACTTGGATTAGACGTGGTCTAAGTCGTTTCTTTATTTTAGTTTTGTTAATAAGTGGAAGACTTGACAACTCTTCAAAACAGGGAAATCAAACAAAAGTAGTAAAAACTACCTATTAAAAAGATCTTTGTGTTCTTAATGTTTTGGGACCTCTATCAGTAGGCTCGTGTCCTGCAACTCATACACCTCAGGCTCCAGCTGAACAAGCTCAAAGATTCATATTTACCACAATAAGGTTGCAAATTCGACATCACTAATTGATGACAACCATTACTTGGCACGGCAAAGATTTGGTAAAATAGATCAACCAGAAGGTGAAATCACTATCATCTATATCTAAACAAGCCTAGAAAGATTACTATAAGTGACTAAGAGGTTCTAAACAAGCAAATACCACGACAAGCCAATAAGAAGATAAGTGGCAAGGCAAATTATTTGGCCTCTCTCAGCTAGAAGCTGGTCAATTTGTACTTGAGTTCCATGAACTAGAACAAACCTAATGCCCAAGTGATGAAGAAATTGTA